>OU015498.1:178004107-178116607 GCA_907164885.2 Dolomedes plantarius | reverse complement strand
AGCCCAGTATTTTTTTGATGGAATGCATGAAATATTTTATATCTATATATCTACCCGGGCAACGCCGGGCAATAATGCTAGTATATATATATATATCGCTCACTCCTTTCAACAACGCCATATCTCAAAAATCGGCGATTTTTAGTTATGCTTGTTTTCAGAATGTCCGTAAAGAGTAGTATATTCCTGCAAAATCATCATATCTCACCGCTCAATATTTAGTCGCTCAATATTTATATCAATATTGAGAGCAGAATTAAAATTTATTTTCAATACATTTCAATGTACTTTTAAACTTTCTAATCACTCTCCTGAAAAATCTTGTTTTTTGAGATATGAGATTGTTGAAAGGAGAAGTGATATATGTATGCAGGTGGGTATAAAAATAATGGAAACACTTATAAATATTAGTGTGGTTTAAGAATGTGCTACGTATTCCTTAAAAAACCTGTATTTTTTAAAAGAATATAGTGTACATATAATTTTACTGTAAGGTAGCAGCAATGAAGCTGCTAGAATCATTCTTCTCTGTTAATAGTTTAAACCTTGCAGACTTCCAGAGAGAGCAAATTGTTGGTGCCTGTGTGCTTGGAGCATCTGTTATTGCAGCCCCTTAAGTTATGGGTGTTTATTGAGTTATGCTATCGAAAATTATGACGGCATACAAAATGCATGGAAAAAACATCTGCTGCTAAACAGAATAATGAACGAAAGGGAGAGATGAGTGAAAGAGACAGACGAGAACTGAAGAGGAATGTGACACCAAAAAGATGACAACTGCAGCCAAAGTGACCGTAGATCTCAAACTGCATCTACAGGCTCCAGTATCAATCCCCAAAGTTAAGAGGGTACTTCACAAACGAAATAATTTCGTCAGAGTAGTAATGCGCAAGTCTCTTGTAGCAGATGCGATTGCAAAACGTTTTCTACAGTGACGACACGAGCGCAAATCTTGGACAAGTAATGTGTGAAAGAATGTCACTTGGTCAGATGAAAAACCTTTCACATTTTGCTCCACAACAAGACGTCCGCACGTCCTGAGAACGCCTACACAAACGTAAGATTCTGATTGTCTCATGACCACTGTCAAGTAGGAAGGTGGATCTAAAAGGGTTTGGGCAGTGACCTCATGGTTTTCTGAAGGCCCTATTGTATCCCTAAAAGAGAGATAGTCTGAAAAGAACTATGTCGAACTTTTATCCAACCAGGTCCCTCCAATGGTGCAAACATTGCTTTCTGTAGGAAATGGTGTTTTATAGGAGAATAATGCTTCTATCCATACAGTTAGATCTTTGAAGTTGGGGTATCAGGAAAAAAAGACGAAGTCAAACATCTTATCTGGCCACCAAAGTCTCCCGACCTCAATATCGTTGAACTGTTGGGGTCTGTTTTAGAGGATAGAGTCAGGAATCGATATCCACCACAACCATCTCTACAGCAGCATTACCGATTTCTCCATGAAGACTGGTATAATATTCCCTTAACCTCTATACATGGCTGGTATATTTCTATTCCTAGGCGAATTCACGCGGTATTACATGACATAGATAGTCCTACGTTATATTAATAAAGAATTGCAAGTTATTCCTAAATGTTTAAATTTTTTTCGATAACCAACTGTGTGTGTGTGCATATATATATAGTATATATATATATATATATATATATATATATATATATATATACACATGTATATATACTAGTTGAGTGGCAACCCGATGTGTTGCTTTTTCGATTTAAAATGAAATGGTTTCTTTTTCTTTAAGATTAAAAACTCCTTAATAACTTTTAAAAATACATTAGAATTTTTAAAAAAATGAAAGAATTATTTAAAATTCTCTTTTTCAAATTTCGGTTTTTGGTTTTTGAAATAATTCTTTCAAATTTTGCTTTTTAAACAAAAAAGAAGTTCATTCAATTAGAAAAAATTCTAAACGTTTCAACTTCTCATTTCCTAAAAAAAAATTATTTCTGGTACTTTAAAATCATTTCTGGATTTCAATTACTAAATGACTCGTTCTCATCTAATGATTTTTCCTTTTGGCAACATTTGCTGCTAATGGAAATATTAAATTATGTAAACGATATGCTACGGCCGAATGTAAATATTAAATCTCGTGGGGGAAAAGTGCTTAAAAAATAGAAAGACAGTTCTGGTGAATTCAAAATTGGTGACAGAAGAATCCTCATCACTTCCTCATTAATTAGAAACACATTTCACGAACTTGCTGGAATTATTAGTGAGTAAAATAATAAGTCGAAAAATTATGAACTCGGCATTCAAGTTACATTAAGACACAATGGCGATCAGCGCGGGAAATTTCAAAAGTGAGTTTTGTAAGTACGCTTTCTTAGAATGATAACATTTTTTTATTAAATGTATTTGGTATACTATTTTGGAAGCTGAACATCTAGAAAATGCCGATAAATCGTAAAATTGACATTAATAGGTGCAGAAAACCGAAATATTTGTCCATGAAAATTGTCGATTTCGTGAAATTCGAAAAACTGCTTTCGGGAAAAAAGCTTCGTTTGCAGTGAAAATCATTTTTAACTTTTTAAAAATGTGTATATCGTTAAAGATGAAGAGTTGTACAACACATGGAAACAAAAAAATTATCGATTGGTGGGCGGAAAAGTTTAATTTTGCATGCATGAAAATAGTGGAAATTTGCGAAACGGAAAGGATCTGGCCCACACGGAATGACAGCTGTTTCTGTTGTCCGATTCGTTTGAGTTCGGCGGTTTTAATTTAATAATTAAAAAGTTTGAAGTTTTTAAAGTTGAGGATGGTATCAGTGCACGCGTCTCGTCCGGCTGCGTCCATCGGTAACAGTCGCGATATCCTGCTATGCTCGGTTCGCGAGATTAGCCCGTCCCCGTGTCTGCTCACTAACAAACATACGTTTGTTTACTTTCAGCTGTTAATAGTAAGAGATATATATGTATATATATATATATATATATATATATATATATATATATATATATATATATAGTGGAATCTCGATCTATCGTTTTTCAAAGGACCGATTGAAATGAACGATAAATGCGGGAAAACGATAGATGCGGAAACATAACAAAGCAATATGATCTTTGGGACTAGATAAAATGAACGACACATACGGAAAAACGATGGATCCGAAAACGATCGATCGAGATTCCACTGTATATATATATGAAGGCCTTATTTTAACTCCATTAGAACTCCATTAGTCCAACTCCATTCTTGTTCATTTTGAGATACAACGCCTTAAAGTCTAATGAGTGCTGACAAATGACTGCTGAAGCCTGATTTGTAATGCTCTCTGTTGGCAGCAGAAATAAGTTGGAGGTGTACTAGTTTAAAAATAATGTAGAAATGACTTGTATGAACCCGAGAGTGAGGCTAACTCCATTTTTTTAAAAAGTGGAGTTGGGCCACTTTTCAAATAAGGCCTTTATATATATATATATATATGTGTGTGTGTGTGTGTGTGTGTGTGTGTGTGTGTGTGTGTATGTATGAGGAAGTATGTACTATGGAACTTCTCTAGCCGGCCATCCCGCAAAACGACCACTTTTATTCGGAACCATTACTGGCCTCCATGGAGAAATCATCCCCAATTCTACCCCCCCCCCTTCAAACGGCCCCTTTATTTCGGAACCGTGACTGGCCACCTTAGAGAAGTTTGACTGTGTGTGTGTGTGTGTGTGTGTGTGTGTGTGTATATATATATATATATTATATACACAATGGTACTTCGGTACTCGTCGTTAATTGGTTCCAGAAGGCACGACCACCAACCGCCTTTTCCCCATAACGAGTACTGTAAATTGAATTAATTTGTTCCTGCAAACTAATTTAAAACAATAATTAGATAAAATAAAATTTATATTCAGTCAACCTTTACTGAAAGATATTGAGGGTCAAATGAGATAGTGGCGAAGTAGAAGAGCAGAGAAGTTATTGCTTGGAAGGGGAGTTTTCCAATAAAACATCAGGCGCTTACACAGGGATTCGTTCTCTTTTCTGTCTCTTAATACCCCCGACCCGTAATTTAGACTCAGATTTAGTTTCACTTGATAGGTTCGAGTGTCACTCCGAACCTATCAAGAGAAACGTTTCAAAATGTTTCGGATGTAAGACATTGTTTTATTATTAAACAATTCCTCATTTCGGCCTGCTAGAGCTTTGTCAGGGTGATAATTTTGAACAAAATTTTGTAATTCAATCTACTTGGGTCTTTTTTTTGACCGGGGAGACAGGATGAGGGGACGCCGCATTGTCTCATACATGTTCCACCTTAGGGATAGGAGACCTTAGAGATAGGACCACCTTAGAAGGGTGTCCATACTTTTAGCTTCCTTGGGCCACATTGAAAGAAGACGAATTGTTTTGGGTCACACAAAAATAGTTAATGAGTAAAAAAAAGTATAATATAAAGTTAAAATATTTCATTATAAATTTTATTTTTAATTATAAAAATAACTATATTCATACTAATGCATCAATATAGGAAACTAATGCACAATCTCTGGGTCAAATGAAGTGGATGCAATTCTCAAGGAGTTCTCAAGATGTTCATCTGATAGTTTGGTTCTAATTTGATTCTTAGTGTGCTTCTCTCTTGAAAATAGTTGTTCACAGATGCACGTGCTTCCAAATGATGATGATATGAATAACGCATGACTATGGAGTGAGGGATATTTATCTCTGGGCAGGTATTATTTATAAAAGTTCAACAAAGAGACTTGAATTTCTCTTTAAGTTGGATGTCAGATTGCAACTTTATGCATTCTATTTGAAAATTTCCTGGCAGCATATCTATATCGACTGTAAATGGAGTAGCAAAGATGCAAATGAATTGCCTATTTTTGCTGAAAGTGCCGCGGTTCTAGTGTTAATCATTACAAGTCCCTCGTTTTTGTCTGTCACGAGGCACCAGTTACTATGCCAGATATGTTGGCAAGAGTTAATGAGAATCGCGCGTCAACGTTTTCTTCCCTGCTTCATGTAAATATCTCGAGGTAGTCTAGGCTTTTAACCGCACTAATACAGCCATTTCTTCAGTTATAATAAACTCGTCATTTATACCTTTAATAAAAATGGCAAATTGAGCCCTGTCAGTAGCATCAGTAATTTCATCCATCGACAAAGAGTAAAACTTAAAACTAGACGCTTTACTTTTAAAATCATTTTCGATATATTTAACAAGTTCATCCATTCTCCTGGAAATAGTTTGATGAGACAAAATGTGCGAGTACGCTCTCTAACAATATTAATAATGGCCTTGTTCGTGAATGCATTCATAAGATTATGGCGATTGTGTGTTCATGGTGATTAATTTTTTAATATTAATTTTAATATCATTACAAATATGAAATGTTAAATATGTAAAACTTCACATTTTATTTTTGTAATGAAATTAATATACAGAAATTGCATACGGAATTTTGTATAGAATTAAAGTTATTTCAAATTCTGTATTGCTGATTTGTTGAATGAACAAAGCGTGATCTGTAATGGCCGCCTGCCATCATCGCCGAGGTGGATTATTGACATTTTATTTTTGCTTTGAGCTCTCTTTCTGGGCGCACTAACACTTGCTTTGGGCCGCGTGTTTGACACCCCTGTTCTAGCATGTGTGACGAGTACCGAGCAAACGTCGAAGCAATTTTTCACTTCAAAAACAAAGTGTAGTTGTGTATATATATATATATATATATACAGTTGGCTCTCTGTTTAACGACTTTCAAGAGACCGTGAAAAATCGTCCTTAAGTAGAGATCGACCTTAAACAGAATTTGTGAAAAAGTAACATTTCCCATAACGTCGGAGGGGCCGGGACTGGGAAATATCGTCTTTAAATAGAGATCGTCGTTAAACAGAGAGCCAACTGTATATATATATATATATATATATATATATATATATATATATATATATATATATATATATATATATATATATATATATATATATATACAGGTGGTTATCAAAATAATGGAAACACTAAGAAACATCATGAAAACCTTTATTAATACGGCGCAGAATCACATTTGTCATGTAATACCACCTGATTCACCTTGGAATTGGATTATACAAGTCATGAAGAGTGGTTAAGAATATATTATGTCATTCTTCAGGGAAAAATCATGGAAGTTACTCTAGAGATGCTGTAGTGGATATCGATACCTAGCTCTATCCGCTTATACAGATTACAGTGGTTGGATTATATATATTCGGGGGGGGGGGAGATTGCACAGAGCAAGATAAGAACTTGACTTCTTTTTCATGCTCTTCAAACCAATACTTGATAGATTTAGCTGTATGTATAGGGGGGACTATCATCCTGGAGAACGCCATCTCTTGCAAGAAACAATGTTTGCACCATAGGATGGACTAGTGAGCTAAAATTTCGCCATAGTCCTTCCCATTTCAATCTCCCTTTTAGGGTTACAATAGGGCCTGAAGAAAACCATGAGATGCCATACCAAACCCTAATAGATCTATCTCCATGATTGACAGTTTAGATGAGACATCCAGAATCTTGTGTAGGTGTTCTCCTGACATACGCACGTCCTGTTGCGAGGAACAATATGAACAATGATTCGTCGTACAAATGCCGTGTTTCGATGTATTACTCGACCAGAATTTGCGCTCGTGGCAACATTGGGGACGATATTTTGTATTGGCATCTATTAAGAGTTTGGGAAATGCTACTTTTCCGGGTATAGCTACTTTTCCGTAATGTTGGGAATAGCTACTTTTCCGCAAAGCTTTGTTTGTGAAGTTCCATTCCACCTCTGATGGTTGATACCGGAACATGCAGATGCAGATTGAGCTCTTCGGTCATTTTAGTTGCAGTTGTTTTCTTTCTTCATGCCACAATGCTCTTCAATATCTCGTTCGTCACTTTTACTCACCTCTTCCTTTCGTCCAGTATTCTGTTTGGCAAAGGATGCTTTTCCGTTCACCCTGTATGCTATCATGACTTTCGATATCATTGCTCGAAAAACACCAATTTTCCTGGGGGTTTCAGTAACTGATACTCCAATTTAAACGAGCTCAAACAATTTGCCCTTTTCGCAAGGTTTGCAAGGTCTGATATTTTACGCTGTTCCCCCCAAAATGACAATGCCCTTAGCTTCATTACTGCTACCTGACAGTAGAATAATACATGCACTATATTATATAAAAAAATACCGGTGGCCAGACCTGTTTTTTAATGAATACGAAGCACATTCATAAACACCACTGATATTGATAGGTATTTCCATTATTTTGATAACCACCTGTATATATATATATATATATATACCAGGTGCGTCATAAATTCGGGCAAAGTTTAAAAATTCGTAATAAAAGAAATAATGCTCTGAAAAATTTTCTGTTTGCGCGAATAGGATCAGAGGGACATTGGATTTTTTTCCATGTAAAAAAAAAAAAAAAAATGTTTCCAAAATTAACTGAAAGAGGGCGCTTTTGCGTGACCACTTTAAGTCTGCATTTCAGGAAAGTCATGCATTACCTGTTGTCACCTTCATGCAGGATGGTGCCCCGACCCACATTTCACGTGATATCAAGAAGTTCCTGTTGGAATCTTTCATTGAAGACCGAGTTCTATAAGTCGCGGTTGTAAGGTTCAGTGGCCCTCACGGTCACCAGACTTGACCCCGGCAAATTTTTAGTTGGGGGGGATACTTAAAGTATCATGTGTATCTGGGCTCCCCAACCACTTTCGTTGAACTGAAAAACTGCATTCGACAGACAGTCGCTGCCATCGATGCTACAATGCGCGGTAATGGGCTTATTGACGCGCCTCACTTGCCTATTACCTTGTGCTGGTAGTAATGTTGAACATCTGTTACTTTAAAATAAATGCGCAGTCTCATGTTATTGTGATTTGTTTGATTTTCTATTTGAGTTCGCCTGATTTGCATAAAACGTCTCAGTATGACGCGTAAGCGCCCTCTTTCGGTTACTTTTAGAAACTTTTTACATGGAAAAAAATCCAATGTCCCTCTGATCTTATTGGCGCAAACAGAAAATTTTTACGAGAATTGCTTCTTTTATTATGAATTTTTGAACTTTGCACGAATTTATGACGCACCCGGTATATTTATTCATGAGGGATACGGAAATTTCGCATAAAAAATACCGAAATTTGACAACAATAAAAATACAATACATAAAATTTCGCATTTATTAAAAAAATATTCCAATTTTACTTACTTGGATTGGTAAGTATCAAAATTCTTAGGTTGAAAGCTAACATTGTAGTAGTCTCCATATTATGTTCCTTAAGTATTTGCCTTCAATCATTAATTACTATGTTGTACACACTAAAGTATCCCATCTACTCTGTTAACGGGACTATAGAGGCTCTGTATAGCTGCCTTTGAAAAGTTAAGGTAGCAGCATTTCATTTCAATTAAAATCTGTATAACGAGTCTCTTGGTTGACTACTGTAAGTAGCTGAAATACCCTTGACTTTGACTCTCAAGAGACGTTCTTAAATCTACTAAATTTTTCCGTAAAACTTGACGGTTGATTTTTACCGTGAGATTTTTTGGTTCGACTCCGGTACGGACAAACTGTCAGGGTGAAATTCGGAGCAAATCCGAAGGAGAGTGAGATTTCTTAGTTGAAGACCACGAATGTTCTTAGTTAAGCAATTATGTTAATAAGTTATTACTATTATTACCTAATTTCACTGAAAAAAACCGTTTATCACCGAGTTTTCACCGAAAAGTAGTAAAAAAGTAATTTGCGCATTTATTCGCTCCTATCGACAAATTTCGCATTTATTCGCACCAATTTCGTAAATACGAAAATTATGTATCCCTATTCATGAGTAGTTGAAGTTGTAGATACGCGCGTAAACAGTGAACCAACCCATTAAACAAAGGGAAAACGGAACCCGTTCTTGTTAGAGAGCGCAAGAAAGAAAAAGCGCCGCGGTCAGATGCGACTCCTGATAGCAGGAGAAAGAGTCACGGTCACGGTTTGCGGAAATCGGATATTCGATCGGCAGCGGCGATCGAGTAAAAATCTGCTTTCCACAAAAGACGCGGAGGTGGTGCATCCAATCCTTCCCCTATTTTAACTGTGCTTTGTCCGAAGGGTTAGTGGGACACACCGATAACCCGCTGTGATATATATATATATATATATATATATATAGAGAGAGAGAGAGAGAGAGAAAGAAACAGATACGTGTATCAGAGTTGTGTGATATGTCATCCTTTCCATCCGTCCATCCCTTATGAAAACATCTCTCTCTCGAGTGAAATAGAGAGAATTTCATGTATAAATATATATATATATATATATATATATATATATATATATATATATATATATTTATATATTTTTATTATTTTTATATATATTATTATATATTATTATATATATTATTATATATATTTTTATATATTTATATATATATATATATATATATATATATATATATATATATATTTTTTTTTTTTTTTTTTTTTCACCTCTCCGCTTCACTTATGGGACCGGCCCTTTTAACCTGTACCGAGAGCAGTTCATGGTCTAATGGGATGCTGGCGGGAAGTGTTTGTTTTTAAGGGGAGTTTCCTCCCAGTAAAGCATCAAGCAGTCGAGCACGGGTTCCTTGTCTTTTCTGTCTAACGCCGAACTGTGCTGTAGACTCAAATTTTGGGGGCTTCACTGCAAACCTATGGAGGGAACCTTTAATCTGCTTACGTTTCAAAATATTTCTAAAGACCACATTTGTTAGAGCTTTGTCAAGGAGATCTTTGTAAACTAAATTTTCTAATTCACCTACTACCTCACTGAGCTATGAATGCCATTACTCTTTATTAAATCATCCATTACTGTCTTCGAACACTTTACTGATCTCACCACTCGTTCCAGGTTCGTTTTTCAACAGATCGGCATGACGTTAATTTCGCTCTCTGGCAATTTATCCTTTCCGATGTACTAGCCATTTCATCCCCCCCCCCTGCACCACCGTCTGTGACCTTTGCTTAGTCCCGGGTTACACCCTTTTAGCACCATTGGTATATGTACATAAATATATATATATATTTATGTACATATACCAAATATGTATATAGACATAAATACACATACACACACATATATATATACAGAGGCTGTTCACACATTTTTTAGACGATGTATATTGTATTCACAAAACTAAATTACATAAAATTCTTGTGTTTTAAATGTTCTATTTGACATCCCTTATTCTGAACTATCTTTCGACACCGCAATTTCCAGGATAATAATGCCTTTTGAAGTGTCAGAAGAGGTATTCTATCCCATTCCTCCTGAATAGCTTTCCAGAGTCCTGTAAGGGTTTTGGGACGACGTTTGGATAATGCAGATTTTAAAAGTCCGAAACCACAAAAATCCATAGGTGATACATCGTGAGATTTAGTATAGATATCAGTGAAGGGTATGGCCTTGATAACAGTTTTTTTGTTCCATTTCTTTTAGGAAATTTACAGTGGATTTTGATGTGTGACTGCTAGCTTTGTCCTGATGGAGTCTCACAGATTGATGGCACTGTGGGTAAAGCGATGGTATTTAATTCAGAAAAATTGGCGATAAAATATGTTCCTGATAGTATTTGAAGTTAATCTTGACATTTTTTTCCACTCTCTTTATTTTTAACTTGCCATTATAAGAAAAACCAGCAACAATCATGAATCCCTTAGAAAAACTTTCTTTCGATTCTTTGAACCATGTACTTAAATTTTTTTCTCCCCTTTTATGATAATAAATGACTCTTTTTTTGTTGCAATAATTTAAATACACCCATGATTCATCTATTGTGACAATTGTTTTCCATTTTTCTTTGGATAAGTGTTTCTCATATAGAATTCTGCAGCATGTCCTGCGTTCAGAGATATGATTTGGAAGAAGACGATGCACATTGCGTTTTTTCGCTTTCTTAAGATTTAAATCAACGTTTATCATTTTGTTTACAGTGGACACCGAGCATTTTAATGATTTTGCAACTGTACTTTGACTAGGGGGATTTTCTTTTAACATTGAGCAACGTACCTTTGCAATAGTCGAAGATGTCCGTTTTTTCCTTGGATACTTTTTTGGAATTTTTGTCCCACTTGAGGCTCCAATTTGACGTTTTTTTTCCTTTCTTGTTGACGATATTACCTATCGACGCTTTAGATATCACAAAACCATGACTCTCACATCTTTTTTGGATAACGGAGTATGCATACTTCTCTTCGGAAAGAGCATAAATGTAGCCTTCGAACCACTGCTTTGTTAAAAACGTCATTTTGAATAAAAACAAAACTTTCAAGCCGCAGACGATAATTTTGACTTTTAAAAACATAGTACAATTGCAATTAATTCTTTTGCAGCAAACGATTTTTTATTACCGCTTACCAAAATCGTCTAAAAAATGTGCGAACAGCCTCTGTATATTCACATATTCAGTCAAAACTCGGTATTGGTCTGCTTCAGTTCTTGTCGAATTCCGTACTGGGCGCATTTCGACGCGAAAAAAAAATGCTTCGCCACTCGACACTTGCTCCACCCTGGTCACTTTTGCTAAAACCTGCATGAGGCAATCCCGTCTCTGTGGACGAAACAAAGAACGATAATTTAGGGCCTGTTTCCATAGAATCTGTCAGCATTAGCGTAAAAATCTTTAACCAATCATGTACCAATATCATTGATGCATTTAAAGATTCCAACGGAATCTTTAACGTTGACGATGGCTGATTCTATGCGAACAGGCTCTAAGTCACGCTCTCAGAATAGAAACCCATTCATTTCGCCATGAACATTTTTTTTTTTCATTTCGAGCAATTTTTTGGGTCATAATAAGTCATCCTAATAAGTCGTAATAAGTTCGAAGAATCTTAGCGATACTACTCAGCAGAAATGAGTGAGAACCACGGCGAGACAATAACTAAGTATGAGAGTGCTATATGGTAGCTGTGTGTTTGATCTCGCTGCAGAGCGAAGATGAGGGTCACTCAGAGGGACTTTGAAGGTTTTGAGGCTGTACCAGTTGTGGAGGACATCAAGTCTGTGGGAAAGTTAATCAACATGGAAGTCAGGGAGATAGTGAAAAGTGATTGGAAGAACACAGACGAAAGGAAGAGCTCATCAGAGGTGCTGCAGAACTTCGAAGGGAGAGGCAACAGATTGTGGTCGGGGAACTTTCTTTAAGTCAGGAGGAGGGAAGCGTGGAAGCACCTACTGCACTGCTAGAAGAAATTTGTTCGAAATGTGTTGAATTACGAAATTTTGTTGACAAGTATCCCATGACAAAGCTCTTGCGAGCCTAAATCTGGACTTTAAAAACATTTTGAAACGTAGGCAGAACAAAGTTTCTCTGGATAGGTTTGTAGTGAAACTCCATAAATACAAGTCTACAGCAGGGTTCGGTGGTAGACAGAAGAGACAAAGAACACCTGTTCGAGTGCCTGTTATTTTACTGGAAGGGAACTATGTAATGAACTCCTCTCGGTGCAGGAAGTAAAGTTAAATTTTATTTAAATTTTAATCTGATTATCGTTTTTTGTTTAGTTGTCTCAAACTTTGAGTTTTGTATCAAAAAACAACTCCATCCGTTTATAAATTGCCAAGTAAAATGTGTAATTCGTGAGGTTCAGTAACAAATTATTTCAGTTTACATTGCCCTCTTAGAAAATTTCGTTCGGTACTCGTCGGTCCTTCTGGAACCAATTAACGTCGAGTACCAAGGTCACCACTTCATACATACATACACACACACACACACACACACACACACACACACACACACATATATATATATATATATATATATATATATATATATATATATATATATATATATATATATATATATATATATATATATATATATATATATATGCACCTAGTCCTGTTTTTACACGATAAAAAAAAGTCAATATCTTTGCCATTTATTTTATTCTGCATAATATTTTTTTTTCATAGCACCTGCACCGAAAACAGAATTTATGACTAAAAGTATCGAACCTTAAGTCATCAGAAGATGCGAAAACTTATAAAGCTTCTATAGAAATTTCATGAGATTAAAGCGCAACACACAAAACGATGCGTTTAGTTCTATAAAGCGAATCCTAATAATAAAGTATCAATTCACATATATTTTAAATTTTGTTCCTGATTTTGTGATTTAAAAAAAATTAATAAAGCTTTGATTTATATGAATTTCAAGAGACTGCAATTTTTTTGGGTTTTCTTTTTAAGATTAGTAAGAACATGATTTTCTTTATGTTTAATGCATACAATTTGCACAAATATCGAAATAAAAAAAAGAATTTATTTAATTTTTCAATTATTTATTATTTTAAAAATTTTATATGTATTTTATAAAGAAAAACAAGTCGTTGAACATATCCATCCTTTTACCATATACCCTTTGTATTTTTTTACATGATTTTTTTTTTTTACATGACACGCATCCTCCGTGTAAGAAAAGGTTTAGGTGTGTATATATATATATATTTATACAAATAAATAAATAAATAAATAAATAAATAAATAAATAAATATATATATATATATATATATATATATATATATATGTATGTATATGTATGTACATGTATGGTTCTTCGATTCGAGTCAGTGGTCCCTCTGTTACGCGATGCTGTTGAACTTGTGCTGATTGGAAGAGATATTTTTCGGCGCGTAAGTATGATCGATCCGCCTGCGACTATCGCCGGGATCTCGAGTCTCACACGATCTCCCATGGATGTGGGCTCAGAATTCTGGAGCAAATAGCCCGGAATGACTCTTCAAATCATTGACTACCACCCTATCGCCAACTCCGATCGTGTACAGACATCCCCCTATCAGCAGATTTCGATTTTTTTCTTTATCATTTGGCTATTTCCTTCTCAATTCTTTTGTGTTGCCACGCACAGAAACTTAATATCGGACATCTCAGGAAATATTTCCGTGGTTGGGCGTTTCTGGCTTTCACGATCGTGACTCTTCTTTTGATGATGAGAGACCCGGAACGAGTTCCTTTTTTTAATCTGCGCCCACAAACAAACACTGGTTTAGATAAAAAAATAGAAGAAGAAATGTTCCTAGTTTAAGGGATTTAGAATCAAAGGAGAGAGAGAGAGGATGAGGCAGACGATCGAGGCGGACCCGTCGGAGGAATGTTTTCGATATTTTCGGATTCGATGGAGAGCTTCTTTTGCCAAAAAATCGGTACGTACCGCATTTTGTACTGCTCGAAAAATTGCCGTGAAAAAGGATTTAAAGAAACGCTACGGATAAACGAAAGCGTTCGTTTAAAACAAAAACAAAATTTAAATATGTGTTAACTTTTATAAAAATTTTTAACTGTATTTGTACTTTATAGACGTCTTTTAAGAACGTATGCTTTTCTCTTGCTTCAGATTTCATAACGCATCAAAATTATGTATGGGTTGTGCAGAAGTAAAACACTTCAAAGGAATGAGAACATGCTGGTTTTACTATATATATATATATATATATATATATATATATATATATATATATAGTGAAACTTCTCTATCCGACCACCCCTATCCGGCCACCACCCGACTAAACGGCCATATTTTGTTCAGGACCAATTCAACACACTCCATAGAGCCCATGTCATTTTACCAATGTTTATTTATGTATATACTACCATTACTACCATTAAATATGTTATTTGGTTAATTTTATTTAAATTAACTTAAGGGGTCTCGGCACCTTTAGACCAATTTTTTTTTTATTTAAGGATTTCTACTTATCTTATGTGTATACTAGCTGAAAACCCGCACTTTGCTACAGAGTACATTCAAATTAAATACAACGATCAATGTATGCAATTAATGCCAATATATATATATATATATATATATATATATATATTTATAATAAATACGACGATCAATGTATACAATTGATGTAAAAAAAAATATATATATATATATTTATAGAAAAATCGTAAGGGATATTTTTATAGACAAAATAATGTAGAAGAAAATATTCAAATTAAATGTAATAGGACATACTAATTAATATAGTACAGTTAATATAGTACAGTTTGAGGAACATAATATCTTTTACTGTATTTTAATATTTTTTTGGATAATGTCCAATCGTCTGCCGCATTAGCAAGGAAAAAAAAAAAAATTTTGTCTATTTTGTTGTTATGCACGTGACGATAAATTTATTTAATGTACCAGAAAAAGAAATCACGTGATCAGCATTTAATAAATTAAATTCTAAAAATTAATCTTTAAATTTTCACCACAAATCAAAAAATGGAGGTAAAGATTCGAAAAAGATCTCATTTTAAAGGAATTTTCTGATCTTTCTCGTGATATAAATTTTATAACCCTCAAATTTTTATTTTAAATGCAAACTAAAAAAAAGTTACTAAAACAGCTTAAAAATTTAATTTAAAAAAATATAAGAGGAATTTTTCAAAAATCTTTCTTAGTGCACCCCTACACTGTTTTCAGCCCTTTAGGTCCAGCGGTTTGGTCTGTGCGTTGTATGTCAGTCAGTCAGTCAGTCAGTCAGTCAGTCAGTTTGTTATGGAACTGTTTTATATATATAGATTATTAGAGGTTATTATTAAACAAAATAATTTTCACATGAAAAACCAAAATTAATTTAATGAAAATTTTAAAATTTGAATTTTTAAAAAAAATTTAGGGATTTTAAATTTCAGTTTCCTCTTTTATATTTTTTGTCATACTTATAATAGTATGTTTTACAACTTTAGGGATGGGTTTTGCTATTAATGAATTCGTTTTGGAGAAAAAATTTAAAAGTTTAAATTCCTGGAAAAACGTAGAAAAAACATGATTTCTGTTACTTTTTCATTTTTAATATTTTATCTTCTGAAGATATTGCAAAACCAATCCCAAATTATATTAAGCAGATCATACTGAACACACAAAAAAATTCAAGTTCCTATCTTGAATATATATTGAAGTTTTATCACTTTAAATAGTATGATTTTGTGAAAAAAACTCAAACCGATAAAACGCAGTTTAAAGAATACAAAACTGTAATAAACACCTCAAAAGCATTTGTAATTATTTTAATATTTACTGTACTTGTTTCCTAGACATATGCCTTCAAAATCAATTCTAACACAATTCAATATGACGACATTATATAGAAATACAAGCTTTCATTTGAATCCTACACAAGCCAATACAATTCACGAAAAATATAATATTTCTGTAGCAAACATTACTGTGCGGGCAAACTTATCCAAAACATATTAAACATTATTTGAAATACATAAGAGATTTATAAAATGTGCAATAGAAAATATAAAATAAGTTTTAATAATATTAATTTCCTATTTAATTCAGTAATTAATATCAGATAAAAAGCTTTCACCAAATAGAAAAAAAATATGACCAAGAATTTATTTCAAAAACAGCCTTTCCCATACGTAATCCCTTCTCTCCTTTCAGCTAGTTGTTTCCTTTTATATATTCTTCTTATGATTAGCTTGAGAGCCATTTTGTTACTGGAATTTGGTCGTCGTTTTCTAAATAGCTGTTTTTGATAATCGAAAGTTGCAGCAAGTTTTTTAGTTGAATTTCCCATGCACAAACCGAATGCTTTCTGTGTTTCCGCTATAGTGCGAACTGTACCCTTGTTAAATTCATAAACAGCTTCAACTACAACACGCTTTGCACGCTGTTTATCGACAAATATTCTTTTGGACACTTTGCCCAAATCGTGTTGTGCAAACTTTCATTTGCATTTTACAAACAACAAACAAGCAAGCAAACAACAAGAAAGACTAGCGAAGCACAAGCAAACAAACAACTTTGATGAGGATTACGGCCAGAGCATCACAGATTCATTTTCTTCTGCGTGGTTTTTTATTAAAACGATTGGGGTTACAGCCGAGTAAAGCAATGTAAACATTGAGGTGGGCGTGACATTTAAAGGGCCGCCAGTGCACTCGAAATATTTAAAAGCCTTTTTATCACATTTATATTTATCAGATCGTTTTAAAACTTTGTTCAGTTATGCTAGAGGCATGGAGCTACATTTTAAGCCAAAAAAAAAAAAAAAAAATGAAAAATCGATGTCTTCATCAAATTTTCGCCATTTGAAAGGTGCCAAGTCCCCTTAGGCTTCGAAGCTTAATTCCTAATAAGAGGTCACCCTATAATTTAATGACTGTGGTTCAACATTAAATAAGGGTTTTAGCGTTTTATTTTCTATTTTGGACACCCTGGGTTTTCCATAATTAAAGTCCCACTTTCAAAAGGCTGCAAAAAAAAACCAAAAAAAAAAACACTGGTCAGAATGACTTCAAATTTGAACTGAATATACTGGAAGAAGGGGGAAACGAAGTTCCAAAATGTTACAGTGCCATCTACTGATACATTTTGGAACTTTTTTTTATTATGCCAAATCGTTTCCCCCTTCTTCCAGTATATTCAGTTCAAATTTGAAGTCATTCTGAAAAGTGGTTTTTTTTTTTTGCAGCCTTTTGAAAGTGGGATTTTAATTATGGACACCCTGTATATATATATATATATATATATATATATATCGCACCTCTTCTAGAAGAGTGTTATATCTCAAGATAGCCATATTTTCAGGAAGAGCTAAAGAAGATATATGTCGAAATTTCATTTCTTGTTCTATGAATGTCTATGATAATTTTGGGAAACTAATTTTTCGAATCACTTCAGATGGCAAAACTATATACTATTAAAGTTGTTTTCAATTTTTAAAGCATGATTTTGAATTTTAATTGCAAGATATGGCCCTCTTCTAGTAACCTAATTTTGTAAACATGGCCTGAAAAGCTTGAGGGAATGCTGTCTTATCTCTATGCTAATGAACAATCCTCTAAAATTTTCACAATACAAAGAAAAAAACCTTGATAACATGAACAGGAGGTTAGAAAAAAAATGTAAATTTATTTTCCAAATAAAATTTAATGAACATTTTTATTACAAGAACATTTCAATACAACAACATTAGGCACTGACAAAAATCTTATTTTCATTCTTCGCGCAAATTCAGCTAAGAGCAAATTCCTTCCTCCTAGTTGTGGAAGAGGATAATAAGTGCCATCTAGGAGACTTTGTTGGTACTAGGCTTATGACATTATTCGAGAACGAGAAGCACTTCTTATAAAGCATTGCAGTGCAATTATCTCAAAATCGAAAATTTCTCTTCTAGCAGAGGTGCGATACTAGACACTCGAAATAAAATGATTAACTTGAAATTTCAACATGAAATAAAATGATGTTTAAGCAATGTTCGAAA
Organism: Dolomedes plantarius; assembly: GCA_907164885.2. Taxonomy (NCBI): domain Eukaryota; kingdom Metazoa; phylum Arthropoda; class Arachnida; order Araneae; family Dolomedidae; genus Dolomedes; species Dolomedes plantarius. The sequence goes on along the minus strand of OU015498.1, from coordinate 178,098,324 downwards.
GCGCGGAAACTATCCTCCTACCACAATCTGCTACGTCAGCTAAAACTACACTCAATTTTCTGGAAACTCCGTTTGATTTAAAAAAAAGAAAAAAAAACTTATCTGTAACCAGAACTGACTGTTTTTTTCCCTCGGAAATCACGTTCTCGGCCGCCACTAGAATTTATACAGCTATAAAAACGTCTTCATTTGAGTGTTCATCGCTGTTTACTTAATTGAACTTATGGAAGGGTTATACTATTATCCTAATGGTCAGGCCCTTAATAATGGATGACGTCATTAAGAGAGAAGATGGCGTTCCGTGTCGGCGAGTAATTAGCTAAAAGGCCTCGATATCGACCCATTTTTATACAAATGAGGTGTTCCTGGAATGAAGGAGATGGTTGTTTGAAGGTGGTTGTTTGAAGCAGAGAGGATAGAAAGAGATCTTTTCCTAGGGAATAAAAAAATCTGTATATATAATATTACCTTATGTTTATGTATGTGTGCGTATGCATATATATATATATATGTGTGTCTGTGTATGCACGCATACACATATATACATATATGCATATACACATACATACATATATGTTCATATACAGTGAAACCTCTGTATTGCGGCCAGTCATCATTCAGACAAAAAGGGGTTGTTTGGAGGAGTGACCGTCAAAAAGGTGTTTCTAACACACTACAGAGCCAAAACATTGGCAGTGTTGAATCTCTAATCATTTCTGAACAATATAGATACATTTAGAGGGGTGATCAGCTTGAGAAGTGTTTCTGTATTTATATAGACATATACAGTAACGTGTTTCGCCGGCCAACCCTCTAAACGGTCCTTTTTTGTTCAGAACCGATAATTAAGACTCCATAGAGCCAATGTTATGGAAGGAACCTCTTTCGACGGCCACTTTTCTTAGGAACCAAGACTGGCTGCCATCGCTAAGTTTGAATGCATGTATCTTTCGTCAAAAAACGTATTTCTCATTCCCTAACACAATGATACACATTCCGTAAAATAATTTGCCCCATAAATTACTAATTTTACGAACCCCTTTTAAACTCTTCGTAATTTTTATGTACACAGTAAGTCCTTGACTTACGCGATTAAATTATTCATGAACATTACGCGTAAGTCAAATCTTACCATCATCGACATCATCACCGCGTGTGTGCTTTAAATTTTAAAAAATACTTTAACGCTTTTGCTTGCATCAGGGAAAGACTTATCGGTATGCGTTTGCGTTAGAGATATTAAATTCAAATTTTTCAATAATTTCTCCGTCGTTTCCATTAAAACACCTCTTTTATTTGAAATTATCGTCGTATTAAAGTTGAAAAACTCCCGGTGGCGTAGTGGTTAAAAACTTCAAGCTGCCACACTACAGGTTTCAGGGTTTGACCCTGCGACTGGTCAAGGTCGACTCAGCTTTTCATCCCTTCAGTGGGTCGATAAAAAGAGGACCAAGCATGCTTGGGAACTAACTGTAGGGGTCCCGCGTCAGGTTGACCACCTGATCGAGACATATGCTGTATGGCACCCCAAATCCACGGTCAAGAAAGCGGGGATGAGCCTTGGTCCACATCGGACTTTTGAGCCATGATTTTTTTTAAGTTGAAAACTGCAACCGCATATCAACGAATCCACGTAACTCGAGGCCTTACTGCATCCCCAAGCGAGCTCCGAGCTAATACTGACCCGGGAGAAAATAGACAACCTAGTACAGGTGTGTCCAATCTTATTTTATTACCAAATTTCCTTTATTTTTTGTTATATAATAAAAAAGGTAGCAGCATAAACTTAAAACTAGGGGGCTATTTGACCTTGTTTTGGGGAAACTATTCATGAAATAATTTACTCGAACCTCATCTTATTTAATTTATTTAGGTAAGAAAATCCTCCTACCTGATTCTTTTCTGCAATTATCAGTTACATATAACGTGGCATCATCAAAGGGCGATGGTTCCGGAAGCCCGAAAGCTTAATTATTAGCATTAGACACTTTTAAGATTTTAAACACGCATTTTTTTCTACTCCACGGTTACACACAAGAAAAAAAACTGACAAACAAAAGGATTTCATCTCTTCTCTCTTCATCGAATAACCCCCTCTGACAGAAGCTACAGATAATTTTTTTCGCAACATGCCTCAATATCTTTTTCAGTGGAAGAGGTTGCAATACCTCGAGAGTCCTTAAGGTTTCTCATCAGAAAAATTTCCTCTAACTTTACTCATCGAGTGCTTCCTCTTTTAAAACCATTTGTTCACAAATGTAACTAGGGCCAAAAAGCGATGACGGGAATAGGGCGTGATAATGAAGAGAAGGATATTTTTTGCAGAAGATGGATCGTATAAAGTTCAAGATCTTGTTGGCCGCATTGTTAGCTGTCAAGGGCCGCGGGTTGGACACGCCTGGCCTAGCAGTTTTAGAATACATGCATTTCCTTATAAAGCAATTCCGAAGTTACATATGTGCTGATCGAATGATGATTCTGACCGCAGGTAGGGTCCACTATGGGAAATCTGGGGTAGGAAGTGATGTGTAATTGCTCTTTTACATTGACTCTCTTCGATGAGAACTCGAGGATCCCTTGTTGATAGTTGATCTCATCGCACTCTCTTAATGACTTAATAAATGTAATTTTATACACGAAAGTGTGCATGTTACTGAAGTTTGACCACTTGTGCCGTCCCGAATACAATTTTACGATGTGTTTGAAGTTCTCATATTTTAACCTAACATATATAAACTTATTAAGACGCTCTCTAAATTTTTAAACTTTTTCCTCTTGTGTGCATGCGCAAATAGAAACAATGATTGTAAAAACTGCAGTACTGACTAACACCTGTTCAGTTTTCCAGGGGAGGGGAGATGCCCCCCAGCCCCTGCTGTGAGGAGATGGCCCTGATAGCCAGCACGTACGACGCCTCGACGGCTCTAGGCGGCCATGTAAGCTTCTATTCTCTAACATTCTCCCTTCCCATCCCAACTCCTTGAGTTTTAGATAGATTTGTTTCCCTTTCCCCTCTCAGTGCATACCTTGTTGTAATAACTGTATCATGTGTGGTTTTCTCTTAGAGATTCCTCTTAAGCAATGTTCCTTCCCTTAGTGCTCTTATGAAAATTTATATATGTAAACATACATATAAATGCATATGATATTACTTACATACATGCACCGATATATATATATATATGCATATGCATGCACATACATATGCGTATACATTCACATCTACATACATCTATATGTATATACCTATACATCTATATACTTATATCTTTTCTCTCTCCCTCCTCCCCCCCCCCAACCTCCTCTTAAACAATCTCTCCTGGGATATCTTCCTTCCCTTATTAGTGAATTGACTTTTATGAAAACAACATTTAAGTTTCACATTTCAGAATACTCGAACGCACGAGTGCTGATTGTACGAGGGTCATTGAAAAAGTATCCTTTTTGAAAAGACAAAGGCATCATTTGGATGAAGGCTAGGTATGGAGAACGGTCGGTAGGCTCGAAGCTGGTATGGCACAATCGGGTGCCGTCTGATTCTTGAATATGACACAAAGTGTAATCTCCAGAATCTGGAATCGCTGTTGAAGCACGGGAGGAATTGTTCATGAAGCTAGTCCAAGCAAAAACTATGGCAGCGGCAGATCGTTATGTGGCTTTGCTTTCAAGAAGAAATCGCCTTGCAGTCGCATGGCATCTGGTTTCTGACCAGTTAATAAAAATAATATATTCTTTGACCCGAATAAGTAGGCATGCTGCATACCGAAGGATTAACGCACATGAAACGACCAACGCGTTGTGTTTCTCTTACATGAGAATGGCGGTTTCGTTTCCATCGTCAATGCAGGCTAAACGATTGGGCCCGAGCACTATTCACGAATGATTCCAGGTTCACATTCTGGACGTACTTTAATCTGGAGAGAGTGTGGACCACGCCACCGTCCATCGAATATCCTTGAACGACCTAATTCCCATGTTGACTTTGTGCTTGTTTAGGGAGAAGAATCATAATTATCGAGCTTCCTATGGTAGACGAATGAAAGTGAAGATATCGTTTAAACTCATTGGCAAGTATACTCTCCTGATCTCAGTCCTATGAAACGTGTGGGATGTCTTACATCGATGAGTAGCTACACGCCACTTTCCTCTCAGAAGGATGGTGGGAATTCCCACAGAACTTGACTGACAATTTTGCTCAATCTATGAAAAGACGTCGCCATGTACGCATTTCACCGAGAGGTGATTACACACCCTAATAACGAACTACAGCCATGATGTTAGTGATGAACGTTTATTGGATTTTGCAACTGTGAGCGTATTTCCTTTCTAAGTCATTGTTTCAGCATTATTCAACTCGAAAACAGCGCAGAATGCATTCATTGACGTCTATGAACAACTACTAAATATTCTGTTTTCACGACCACAAGTAAAGTTAGGTTGTTCTGAGTTATCATTCCAGTTTGATCACTAGTATTCTTTCGATCTCTGACGCCCCTGCCAGCGCTCGTAAAATACCATCTCTCCCTCTTCAGATGTTGTCAAAGATTGTCTATTTTTAAAATGAAAAGACAGATGATGTTTCGCCCTCAGAATGGGATTGTTGAACGGGTAGATGTTCTTCCGTTTAAGAGCCTTTCATTTGAACGATTCGGCTCCACAGAGATTGAAGAGCATTCCGTGTTATAGCCGCTCTACTAATAAAAACGCCAGTGAGGAATTTTTTTAGATCATTTTGCGAACGTTCCTCGTTCGATACTTTATTTTCTGTCAACTCATCGTTCTTCAGCTATTTCTTATCAGCGATTCCCACGAGGCAGAGAAGTATTTCGGAACTTGTCATAAGCTTGAGGCATATACAGGTTGTTCGGAAACTGTGTTGACAAGTTAAGTGGGATGATAGCATTCAACAAGACTAACAATATTTACAACCTAGGGCCGCATTCCACTCAGCGTGTCAGAAAAGCGTAAGGTTAGTGGCTAAGTTGAACTTTCGTAAAACGTGAATTAACAAAATCATAAGCCAATACCCACGCTACTAACCCATCCTAAACAACAGCAGAAATTTTCAGTGTACGTCTGGGCAGGTACCGTTGGTGAGTTGCTGGTGATACCGTATCTCTTGCCAGAAAGTCTGACCGGCGCAGCATACCTTGTTTTCCTGAAGCAAGTGTTTCCTGGTTTCTTGCAAGCTCTTCCGCTCACCACACAGAGGGGCATGTGGCTTATGCATGATGGAGCCCCACCATCCTTTAGACGAGTACCTTGGTACCCGTCCAATTCGACATTCGTCGCATTTCGACGCAAAAAAAAGTTTTGGTATGCCTCATACATGCTAAAACATGTACTATGAGACAAGAGGGCTCTCCCACGTCTTGTCTCTCCAGACGACAAGAAAGACCGAAATAGGTTGAATTGCGAAATTTTGTTCAAAAGTATCACCCTTATGAAGCTCTTGCAGCCGAAATGTGGACTTGTTTAATGATGAAACAATGTCCCACTTCAGAAACATTTTGAAACGTAGACAGAAACCAAATTCTCTCGATAGGTTTGTACTCGTAGTATCGATAGCTCTGTAGTATCGATAGTTTTGTAGTATTAAAGTTGTAGTATGTAGGTTTGTAGTATAGATAGTTTGTCTCGATAGGTTTGTAACTCCCCATATCTGAGTTCACCGATCCACCGATCAACAGGGATCGGTGGTGTTAAGAGACAGAAAAGAGAAAGAATCCCTGTCCAAGCGCCTGATGTTTCATTGAAAGGTGACTACCTCCCAAGCAATATCCTCTACTTCGCCACTATCCCTTTAGGACATGAACTCCTCTCAGTATAGGTTGAGTGAAGATAAATTGCATTTTGTTTTATCTAATTATTGTTTTAAATTATGCCTGTCTAGTTGAAAGATTTCGCATAAAACACAACCCCATCAATTCATAAATTGCCCAAGAGAATGTGACATTTCTGGTTTTCAGGAACGAGTTAATGCAATTGACATTACTCCTTATGGTAAAAATTCGATCGGTGCTCATTGTTTTCGGTACTCGTCGTGCCTTCTGGAACCAATTAACAACGAGTACCGAGGTACTACTGTACACACGCACACACACACATACAAGGTGCGGCCATTTATTTCTAGGACTAATCTAATAACTCCAGAAAATATTACATGAAATACATACCCATTTAATGTTTCGAAGTAACTCCCACCTGCCGTAATGCACTTCCGTGCCGGCTGTATAAGTATCGGAAACAACTTTTAAAGTCCTCTTTCGGAATACTCTTTAATGAGGACGTCACCGTTTTCTTGATCGCTTCGTCATCCTCAAATCTTGTTCCCTTCAGCATGAGGTCGTGGAGATGCAGCATCCTCCATACTCTTCGAACTTAGCACCGGCAGACTTTTTCTCGATTCTAAAACTGAAAGATTTGCTGAAGGGAACAAGATTTGAGGATGTCGAAGCCATCAAGAAAACGGTGACGTCCACATTAGAGCATTCCGAAAGAGGACTTTAAAAGTTGTTTCCGAAACTTATGCACCCGAGCACAGAAGTGTATTACGGCAGGTGGGAGTTACTTCGAAACATATTAAATGGGTATGTATTTCATGTAATATTTTCTGGAGTTATTAGATCAGTCCTGGAAATTAATGGACGCACCTCCTATATATACGACGCATTTTCGGAAAGTAAAGATACTTCACCGATAGCTGCAAAGGAAATGTTTCTGTGAGCCCGTTGGCAACACGGACTATAACCTTGAACATTTGGCTTTCCCCTCGAGGTTATTCGTTAATTTTACGGGGAGTCTTGTTTGAGCAGCACGTCTTTATAATGTCTGCGTCAATTCAGAATCCCGCCAAATGTGAGATACAGGATCCCCGCCAAAAAATCATGACGTCTGTTTTCTGGGACAGACAAGGCATTCTTCTGGTTGACTTCATGTCTCCCGGCACCGCAATCAATGCTCCTGCATTTTGCGAGACTTTGAGACGTCTCACATGGGCAATTCAAAACAAACCTAGGGGCTTTCTACCAAGAGGAGTTTGTTTGCTGCATGACAACGCTCGTCCTCGCACAGCGCTTTAAACCAAAGCACTACTCAAAAGTTTCGAATGGAAATTTTTAGATCTTCCGCCATATAGCCCAGACCTTGTACCCAGCCTTATCTGTCCCAGAAAACAAAAGTGAGGATTTTTTTTGGGGGGATCCTGTATCTCACATTTGGCGGGATTCTGAACTGACGCAGACATTATAAAGACATGCTGCTCAAACAAGACTCACCGTAAAAATAACGAATAACCTCGAGGGGAAAGCCAAACGCTCAAGGTTACAGTCCATGTTGTCAACGGGCTCTCAGAAACTTTTCCTTTGATGCTATCGGTCAAGTATCTTTACTTTCCGAAAATGCCTCGTATATATATATATATATATATATATATATATATATATATATATATATATATATATATATATATATATATATATATATAGTGAAACTTTTTTTGCCGGCCACCTCTCAAAGGGCCCCTTTTTTCGGAACAATGACTAGCCTCCAGAGAAGTTTCACTTTATATATATAGTATATTCCATTTCCCGACAAACGTCTCTCCTCACTCCGAGCCCATGAGAGCTCACTGAGGGATGCAAAAGAATGGGTAGTGTTCTCTCGACAGATAGCCCATAATCTCATTCTTAAGCCTCGTTCATTTCAATTCAGAGACCAGCTTTTACAACTCCAGCCAATGAATCCAGTTTTACGACCGTGTACTTCGGAGAAGAGCGATTGTACTTCGTTGTAATGATCGAAAGATGTTTTATTTCCGTGTTTCTAAGGGCAATGAAGGCGTAGGGCGAGTTTGGCTTTAAAATTGAACGCCGTGGATCCCTTTATTTCATTTCCAGGTTTTGTTTTCTATATATATATATATATATATATATATATATATATATATATATATATATATATATATATATATATATATATATATATATATATATATATATATATATATATATATATATATATATATATACTAGCTGAAGTACCCGACGATGCCCGGGATTTTAAGAATGTTTGTTGTTAACCAAAATCAATTTAAAAATTAACACAGTATAAATAACATAAAAAATATATGTGAAATGTTATACACGTCTCAGAATTTCAGCCTTTCATCATTTTGATACTAAAATCTGAAAAGTAAAAATGTCAAATTCTCTAATGTTTGTTAACCAAAATTAATTTAAAACTAAGCACAGTATAAATAACATAGAAAAAAAACCTTGTGAAATCTATAAATATATAAATTTATAATAAACTTATCAGAATTCAGCTAGAATTAGCCTTTCGTCATTGGGGTAAAAAAAAGCTGCAATTACAGGTTCAGCAGAAATTTCCAATAGAACAATGATATGACTGCAGCGTTGCCTCTTAAAAAAATGAAGTGTTTGATTGAGGGCTGCAAACCATTCAACTCCTCTCCACATTTAACTCCTATAAACATCCTCTACATATTAAATTCCTTTTCTCTCCATAATAAACTCCTCAGAATTTTGGTATATTCAGCCTTTCATCATAGTACCACTAAAATCTGAAACATCCTCTCCAGAAATATAAATTTATTAATTTCAATAATTAAACACACACAAATATATAAATTGCGCAAAAGTTTTTTAACCAACATTTGAATAATTCGTAAATGAAAAAGCATATGAAAATAAAGATAAGAACTTCGGAATCGAAATTAACTACCCTTAATTTTTAATTAATAAAAAACCAACATAATATGAATAAAAACGATAGTTGCTTAAAACCATATGAAAATAAAGCTATTATAAAGATGATAATAATAAAAAAAGCATAAGAAAATAATGCTCGCGCATGAAGTTAACGTTACGATATAAAGATAGTAATAATAATATAAACCGCTTGCATAAAATATTTAGCTTTTCAAGCGAAATAAATTGATTTTTAGAAAAAAACTACTTTTAATCGAGAAATTAAAATACATTGCACAAAATTTTAATTTTACCAACTTTCCACCCTACAATTTACACCCTACTTCTTTTAAATAGGATGTAAATATAAAGTTTTAACAGCCAATTGAATGCCAGTTAAAAATAATGTGTGCGCATGAAGTTAACGTTACGATATAGAGATAGTAATAAAAATCTATATATATATAAAACAGTTCCGTAACTGACTAACTGACTGATTGACTGACTGACATACAAAGTACAGACCAAACCGTTGAACCTAAAGGACTGAAATTTTGCATGGCGATTCTTCTTATAATGTAGGGGTGCACTAAGAAAGATTTTTGAAAAATTCTTCTTAGTTTTTTTAAATTAAATTTTTAATCTGTTTTTGTAACTTTTTTCAAGTTTGCATTTAAAATAATAATTTGAGGGTTGTAAAATTTATATCACGAAAAACATTCAAAAAATACATTCAAAAAATATCATCTGTAGATAGAAAGGGGAGAGAAAATTTAAAGAAATGTAAATTTATAATGTACTCAGGGAATGTATTATTGTGGTTCTATATCAGAAAAATAATAAAATACATAAATCATAAAATAAAAAATATACATTAGCATATTGGGCACGAAGTTGCGTATCTTTCATGTAACATCAAACTCCCTTATTTTAATTCAAATGTTTAAAAAAATTTAAAAATAATAACATTTGAAAATTTCGCATAAGTTCATTTTGAAAAATTCATGTATTTCATATATATCTTATTTATTCTGCACTTTGTAAAAAAATAGAAATATGCCTGTCAAAAAACAGTAGTCAACTGCCCCAGAGCGCGCGTTGCAACGCTCTCATGTGTACGGTCTAATTCAACACAAAGGAACTCGAGGCGCGCTGCAATCGAACGATCTGCATGGAACTCTCCAAACGCGCGTTGCAACGCGAGTTCTAGTAGAAGAGAGCGTTGCATGTGTACGCAATCGTTTGATCAGTTGTATTTTTCAACGCGCGATGCAACGCACGTTAGAAAGCGCGCGTTGCAACGCTCTCATGTGTACATAGCCTAAAGGACTGAAATTTTGCATGGCGATTCTTCTTATAATGTAGGGGTGCACTAAGAAAGATTTTTTAAAAATTCTTCTTAGATTTTTTTAAATTAAATTTTTAATCTGTTTTTGTAACTTTTTTCAAGTTTGCATTTAAAATAATAATTTGAGGGTTGTAAAATTTATATCACGAAAAAGATCATAAAAATTCCTTTAAAATGAAATTCTTTTCCATCTTTACCTCCATTTTCTAATTTTTGGTGAATTTTTAAAGATTAATTTTTACAATTTAATTTATTAAACGCTGATCATGTGATTTCTTTATCTGGTACTTTAAATAAATTTATCGTCACATAACAACGAAATAGACACAAAAAAAATTAAAATAGTGGCGCCATCTACTGTACGCTTGTGAATCGAGAGTTGTTGGTTATTTATTAATTAAAAATATTGGAAAGATCTTGTGGATCTGTAAATATACATGTGGTAACAGTTTTAAAATTTATAAATTATCAACCTACACAGGTGATAATTTATCCGGCGTTGCCCGGGATTTTAAGAATGTTTGTTAACCAAAATCAATTTAAAAACTAAACACAGTATAAGTATCATAGAATAAAAAGCATGTGAAATGTTATACACATGAATAAAAAGAAAACCCAACATAAAAAACCATAAATTTACAATAATTTCTTCAGAATTCAGCTAGATTTAGCGTTTCATCATTGGAGCAAAAAAACCCTGAAAAGTAAAGCATAAAATATATACATTTATAATAAACCACTAAAAGCTGAAAAGGAAAAATGTCAAATTGTCTTTAGGAAAGTAAAGCTGAAAAGTAAAAATGTCAAATTGTCGAATGTTTGTTAACCAAAATCAATTTAAAAACTAAATACAGTATAAATAACATAGAAAAGATTTAGCCTTTATCATTGGAGCAAAAATTCCTGAAAAGTAAAACATAAAATACATAAATTTATAATAAACCTACCAAAATCCATTAAAAAAATAAACACAGTATAAATAACATAGAAAAAAAAGTATACGAAATGTTATACACATTAATAATATGAAAAATAAAATAAAATAAAAATAATAATTTTTAAAAATAATAAAATAAAATAAAAATAATTAAAAAAAATAATAAATAAAAATAATAATAATAATAATTTAAAAAATAATAAAATAAAAGCTGAAACAAAAAAGCCTCCATAAAAAAGCTGAAAATACAGGTTTAGCAAAATCTGTACGATCCGTACTCGAACCCGCGTCATGTAGTATAGTAAATGAACACTCTTACCGAATGCGCCACAATAACATGCTGGTGAATTGTGTAAATAGGAAAATATTTGTACTAAAATTACTGGAAAGTTGCTATGGGTTGGTGAATATACATGTATTTATGGAGTAAGAGGAGTTTTAAGTTAGAAATAAGTTAGCAGGATAGAAGCTTAGTCTTTAACTCTTCAATAGACACAAAGACATAAGCGAGGGGGGTTGCAGTAGCGATTAAAAATGATCTTGTGACACTTAGCGTGGTTGATTCGAATTTTCCATCGCGTGTGATAGTGTCAATATGCCGTTGGATCCGATTTATTTTAGAGTATAAAATCTGACTTGAAAGATTATTATTTTCATTTATTATTCTGGTTTAATATATAACTTGAAACTTTTTGATTTTATTTATTTTTATCTTTTCGCTCGCTGTTTGCCAGCTAAGCCTAACGTGGACGCCATATTCAGAGTGGTGATTCCACAAAGTGTAACATCTTACATTTAGTTTCAAAATTTTTGGTTTTTTATTAATTAAAAATCAACGGTAATTAATTTCGATTTTTGAAGTTCTTCAGACCCTCGGCTGTTTTTAAAGACGCCTGTATGTAAAATTTCACGATCGTTGCTCCTAAACTGTGGATTTCTATACAATTACAGAGATACAAACATTCATTTTTATATATTAGATACAGTAAAACCTCGTTTACCGGACTAACTGGGACCATAGGAAATCCGGATAATAAGCAAAAGAAAATCCTTAACTAAGCAGACTTACCGTTTATCACGATAAAAAACTATCTTTTGTAACAAATTACACAGTATTGTTTACAAGACATTAAAAAATATAAAAATAACTTTTCTGAGTCAATCCAAGTCAACTCCCTGTGACACTCTAGTAAAGCTTTCTTAAACTCAACAAAAAGCATTTTATTACCATAATTTATCGTACAATCTATGCAGGAACTGTACAATGAATCAACTTAAAAGCGAATATTTGGCGTACTTGTAGTTACGTTCCTGGTATCATAGTTAAAAATTATCTAATGTGAACATTAAATAAAAAAAATCTACAAATCTGGTCCGGATTATCCGGAGATCCTGATCAACGGGGGCTGGATAAACGAGGTTTTATTGTATTCATCTTAAAGAACACATTATTATTTTTACAAAAAGATTTATGATTTTCAGAAAATATATTTTATAATCGAATGACGACAGAGTTATAAACATTCCCTGACTATGTGTGTGTGGATGTGAGTCAAATTCAGTGAAACTTATCTAGCTGGTCACCCTTCTAAACGGCCCCATTTTGTTCAGAAAGGATTTCTTACACTCCATATGTTATTTAACCTCCATTTACGCGATATATATATATATATATATATATGCACAGAATGGAATTTCTGTATGGCAGCCAATCATGGTTCCAAAAGAAAGGGCGTTTTGCGGGGTGTCCGCGGAAAAGAAGGTAAAATAACATTGGCTATTTGGAGTGTATAGAATCAGTCCTGAACAAAATAGGGCTGTTTAGAGGGGTGGCCGGCTATAGAAGTTTCCCTTTATATATACATATGCCCCTCTTATTGGCCCCAATTGTTCTAATATTGCATATTTGTAAAACCTCCACAAGCTTTAATAGCTTTAATAATTATATTCCTTATGATTTGAGTCTTTAAAAGGGAGAGTCATTGCTTTATCCGACTGACAAAAAGGTCCTGAAAGTTTAATAGCCAGTGCTCCAAAAATGAAAGGCAAATGACAGCTCGCTCACCAAAACCAGAGAGCGACATAAAAGAATTCTTTCTCTGTGTGATCTCAATCTTCCATCGCTCGCATTCAAACATAATAAGCTCTCCTCGTAACAATTGGATTGAGCTCTCTTCGAAAGCCTCGTTTGATTTTCTAGCCCTTCAAATGTTTTATTTCAATTTCCCAAACAGAGACGTTCCAGATGATGGGCATATAAAACAAATTTAGGGTCATGATGACGGCTTGGCATATGAAATATCGATTTGCTTTGAAAATCAAAAAAAAAAAACAAAAACAGCCAAACAGTTTACTTTCCTTTAACGAGGACATGAATGATCTCTTTTTTTTGATAGCGAAAGGAACGATGGTTTACAAAGAGGGTTTGGAGCGACTCTCATTTCATACACGCACACACACATACATACATACATACATACATACATACATACATACATACATACAAACATAAATATATATATATATATATATATACTGTATGCATATATATATATATATGTAGTTATGTATATATGTGTGTATGTATATATATATGTGTGTGTGTGTGTGCGTTAGTTATGCCAAAAAGTATTAAAGTAAATTAATTTGTCCAATAAGTTACTGATTTTACGAATCCCTTTTGAACTTTTCGTTATTTTTGTAAATTTCCCTTAGACAAGCTCCAAGCTAAAAAGGACTCGTGTGAAAATAGGCATCTTGCAGTTTGAAGAGTTCAGGGCGTTTCATTATTAGGCAATGCCAGACTTCAAACTTCGCTGACCGAATGATAATTCGGACCACAGGAACGGTCCACCTATGGGACTCAGGGATATGAATAGCCCTATGATTGCATTTTTACATTGACTCTCTTCAAGAAAACACGTGAGGAACGAACATCTCCGTCATCAATCTCTTAGTAATGGCTTAATGATTGTGTTTATATATATATATATATATATATATATATATATATATGAAAAGGTGTAATTATTATTGAAGTTTGACCACTTCGGCCCTACGACAGCAATTTTATGGTGCGACTCAAGAACTAATATTTTTAATCGTAAAACACACACACACACACACACACACACACACACACACACACACATATATATATATATATATATATATATATATATATATATATATACATATATATATGAAAAGGTGTAATTATTATTGAAGTTTGACCACTTCGGCCCTACGACAGCAATTTTATGGTGCGACTCAAGAACTAATATTTTTAATCGTAAAACACACACACACACACACACACACACACACATATATATATATATATATATATATATATATATATATATATATATACATACATATATATATATGTATATATATATATATATATATATATATATACATACATATATATATATATATATATATATATATATATATACATACATATATATATATGTATATATATATATATATATATATATATATATATATATATATACATACATATATATATATATATATATATATATATATATATATATATATATATATATATATATATATATATATATATGTATATCAGTAACTGTAACCGTTTTCCCAAAACAATCCTGGAATTTCAGCACAAATAGCTGCGACCGCGACCGTCATTAAAATCCCGGAATGACTCCCAATGTTGATTAAAAGTTCCCGGAATTTTTGGACTGGCGGGTTTTTATCTAAATCAAGCGGTGCTGAAATGTCCACTTTTAAAAAAGATTGTATGAAATCTCGGGGAGAGTTTTAAAAGCCATTTGAGAAAAAACACGCAATGTTCTTTAAAGAAAATAAAATGCATGTATATATATATATATATATATATATATATATATATATATATACAGTCGGAACTCTATTTAACGAAGTCGCTAAATCCCGAATAAAAGTTCGTTGTATGGAAAATTCATTGAATAGAGATTCCCCTTTTAAAATACTTTAAAGTACACAAAACAGATTTTAAATTCATAACCATTAAATATTATTAAAAAAGTAATTAATCACACCTTTATTTTGTAAATTAATATCTATTTGTTTTATATATCTTACCCATCAAAACGAAATCTGTAGGGAAAACAAGAATAAAACAAAACGTTTCCCAGGAATACACTCTATTTTCAATTAAAAAATAATTTTATTTTAAAATAAATTAATTTTAATTACATTTAGTTAGCCGTTTGGTAAAACCAGTTCAAGGTCATTGATCACAATAAAATGTGTAAAATGAAAGAATAAGTTTGAAATGTTCAGAAATATTTTGGAAAAAAATGGAGAAAAAAAATATTGGATCACAAGAAAAAGTTCGTTAAACAGAGAATGCACTTCGCTATTTGGAGGTTATTTTACGAAGAAATTCGCAAAATGTTCTTGGTTCCAAGGAAAAGTTCGCAAAATAGAGAAATTCGCTAAATAGAGGTTCGTTAAATAGAGGTCCGACTGTATATATATATATATATATATATATATATATATATATATATATATATAGAGAGAGAGAGAGAGAGAGAGAGATAGATATATATATATATACACACACACTGCTGGCCATTAAAATTGCAACACTAGGAAGGAGAGCAAATAACAAGCCTTTACTTTTTGTATGTACTCAGCATAGTAGGGAGAAAACATGATTAAATTAGTAGGCAATATGGGGATATACAGTGTCCGAAATTAATACACACAACTGCCGCTTCTGGCAGCTAAAACTACTCTCACCCGGTTAAGCATCGAGCCGAATTGGGCTTAGATGACAGATACCGGCAAGTCATTCCATTCTGCTTCAAATCTATGCCACACTTCATCAATCGTAATAGCTGGAGAGCGGTGGCAGCCAGTCTCTCAGTAACCCATGACCAGATGTTTTCAATGGGTCTGGAGAACGTGCTGGCGAGGGCAACAGTCGAACACCCTCTGTGTCGTGGTAGGTCAGGACACGATGGGCAACATGTGGTCTTGCATTATCTTGTTAAAAGATGATGTCTCCGAGGCGTCGAAAATAAGGCACAGCCACCGGCCTTAAGATCTGAGAAATGTAACGCTGGCTGATCAGATTACCGACGACGCGAACAAGAGCTGTTCGTGTCGTTTACCCAATGTCTGTACATACCATCACACAAGGTGCACGGCTCGTATGACGATATCAAATGCAAGCAGGCCACGTGCGTTCTCCTGGATACCTCCAGACATGGATACGTCCATCATGAACTTGCACGCAGAACCGGGACTCGACTAAAAAGACGACGTGGTACCCTCTTGTGTCCAGTTTTGTCGTTGTGCGCACCACTGTCACCGCACGTCTCTATGCTGCAGTGTCAAGGGAAGCCGCAATAATGGTCGTCGTGCAGACAGTCCATGCTACTCTAGACGTCGTCGCTAAGGCCATCGTGGTTTTGGAGGGAACAGCGTAAATGTCAAACCTTGCACACCTTGCGAAAAGGAAAATTGTTTGAGTACGTTTAAATTGGAGTATCTGTTACTGCAACCCCCAAGCTAATGGGTGTTTTTCGAGCTATGGTATCGAAAGTCCTGATAGCATGCAGAGAGCACGGAAAAACATACTTTGCTGCCAAACAGAACAGTGGACGAAAGAGACAGCTGAGTGAAAGAGACGGACGAGGTATTGAACTGGATTGTGACATGAAGAAGGAAAACAACTGCAACCAAAATGACCGAAGAGCTCAATCTGCATCTGCATGTTCAGGTATCAACCATTAGAGGTAGAAGGGAACTTCACAAACAAAGCATTTGCGGAAGAGTAGCTATTCCCTATCCACTTGTACTAGCCAATAGTATGCCAATTAGTATATAGCAACGAAATTTGGAACAGAGATGGCTCATACCATGAGAAAGCATATCGCTCACTCCTTTCAACAACGTCATATCTAAAAAAATCGGCGATTTTTAGCTATTCTCGTTGTCAGAAAGCCCTGAAAGAGTAGTATATCCCTGCAAGATCGTCCTATCTCACTGCTCAATATTTAGTTGCTAGAGAGCAGAATTAAAATTTATTTTCAATGCATTTCAATGTACTTTTAAACATTCAAATCACTCTCCTGAAAAATCTTGATTTTTGAGATATGACGTTCTTGAAAGGAGTGAGCGATATAGCAACATCTATCCTAATAATGGCACAGATCTGTCTCTCTATATGGAACGCTTTCGTAGCGACCGCTTCATAAATATATCAGCCTATGGCATCCATTTTGTTTTATGAATTAGGCTTAACAAGTTAAAAGTAAAGTTAAAAAAGATTATTTGCTATCTAAAACCATATAATTTATTAGAAACAACGCAATATAGACACAAAGCAACTTTATTTCGATTTTTAGACTGCTGTAATAAACGGTTATGACAGTTTGAAAACAGCTTGCCACCGTTTAAAACTGTTCTCAGCATAAAATATCCTTTCATTGTAACGCATTTTCGTTGTGATATTCCTATTCATTAGAAAATTATCTCTTTTCCGCCACTTTTCGAGTTATCATAGTGAAGAAGTATTCATTTTATATACTCAGAACTTGAAAATGTAAACACGAGTGAGTCATTCATTCACCGTGATTCATTCATCGTCGTTAATTTAAGAAAAATTGAATCAGAGAATCTTTTTTACAGTAAAACAGTTTTTCATTATATTATTTTTTAAATTTATATATATTTATATTTTAACCATATAATATATATATTTTAACCAGATATTACAATAATGACAAATTTAGTATTTTCGGAAAGTTGCAAACTCGACGCATCCGCAGTGATATGTTCAAAACTGTCTGTACGGTAGCGAGCTTTTCAAAACGAATACCTAACATAACCACAACATTTTCTTAAATTTTTAAAAGTGCTTAATTGAATATTTCTAAATTGCCAGCACACGTGACTTTCATGTGCTCACATGTGGCTTTCATGTGATTTTTAGTAAACCATTCTATTACGATGATATTTTTAATTTCTGTTTATTATTGTATTTTTAATATTAATTTTAATAGTACTTTATAACGATTTGTGTTCGATATAAGTGTTGATATAAGTTCGATATAAGTATCGATATTGTGTTCGTGTAAGATTTCTTATTTTTAATATTATTTTTAATATATATAAATATATATATATATATATATATATATATATATATATATATATATATATATATATATATATATATATATATATATAATACAACGATCAATGTATGCAATTGAAGTAAAAAAAACAAAAAAATATATTTATAAAAAAATCGTAACGGATATTTTTATAAACAAAATAATGTAGAAGGAAATATTCAAATTAAATCTAACAGAAAATTCTAAAGAATATAGTACAGTTAATATAGTACAGTTTGAGGAACATTTATTTTACTGTAACTTCGTTTAATTCAACGACGAGGCCTAATCGGGCGTTGGCCGTCAACTGTACGGAGGCTCCGTGGACTTTCCCGGTGGTCAGAAGTGGCTTTCCCGGTAGTCAGAAGTGGATTACCGTTGAAATTACTGGGTGCCTTTGACATCTTGGAATGGATTGAAAACTGTTTTTGATGGATTTATTTCTATTCTGACTACTTAATGGTTGGAAAGAAGGCTGAGTCAGTTGAACTGATTGACACAGAAGTGTCATTTGAATTGGGTAAAACTTACTCAATTTGATTCAACTTTGTGAAGAAACTTGTAAGTCTGATACATGTTGGATATATGATATTTTAACAACCAAGGTAGGACTATTCGAATTGTTCTATAATATCAAGTGTTTTGCTGTGGTTAATATATGCCTTCTGCATTGTTTAATGAGTGAGTGTTTTATCTCTATTTAGTACTGCATGTTAGCGCACTGCATGCTTAAGGTTATTTTGCTGTGTAGTGCATAGATAATTCAGTATAGTTCGCATATTCTAATTTTTTGAAGTGCTTATTTGCGGTAATTGATTCATTGCTCTGGTAATAGTGAATGTGATTGATTTCATTTGAACAATTAATTGATTTGGTCACAATACTAACCTATGGTTACTATTGTGGTTATGGTTTTATTGTGGTGCATAGAGTCAAATTTGAAGTATAATTAATACAATGTCGAAATACAGCTTGGATGACATTGAGGATATTGTATTTGACGTGGATAATCCATGTACTGATGAAATGTTGATTGGGTTTGAAAATGAACTTAAGGAAAGAGTAGCGGAACTAAATAAAAAAATTAGTAATACCACTAGAATTAGCCAGGGAGACAAAATATATTACACAACTGAAATAGACAAAAATTTATTTGTCATAAATTTACAAAGATCGTTTATAACGGATCTAAAAGGTCAAGTAAAGGCTTTAGAAAGACAATTAAAAAACCTCGTTAACGAGGCTAGAGTGGAAGAGATAAAGATAAAGAGTACATACGCCGAGGCAGCTAAAGTTCCGGCGATTAGAGCTAGATCTAGATCTAAGGGGAGAAGAGAGAATACTTTACATTCACTGACAATAGTCCCTAAAATAGACCAAAATCCGGATATTACTAGAAAGGAATTACAGGAAAATATCAGGCCAGAGGATATAAGTGTAGGAATTAATACAATAAGGAAAATAAGTAAAGGTGGATTGATAGTCAGTGTTGATAAAGAGGAGGATATAGACAAATTAATTACTGAAATACAACAGGCAGAAAACTTACAAGATAAATATATTGTTAACAAACCAAAAAAAAGGAATCCCCATATTATAATTTATAGTGTAGAGGAGGACTTAGACAAAGAGGAAATCGAGAAGAAAATAATATTTCAAAACGAAGAGCTAAATAAAGAGCAAACGAAAGTAATTTTTAAATTTAAAGGTAGATTCGGCTTTAATTGGGTTATTAGCACTGACGGAAACTCATTCAATAATATAATACGAAATAATAAAATAAAGATTGGTTGGCAAAAATATAATATAAAGGAATTCATCAAGCCAAAAATCTGTTATAATTGTTACAGAACGGGTCATATTGCTAAATATTGCAATAGGGAGAAGGTTTGCAGAAATTGTGGTCAGAAAGAACACGGAGACTGTAATAGAGAAGTTTGCTGTTATAATTGTAAGTTTACTAACGAAACTTTTAACACCAATTACGAGACAAATCACTTACCGTATGATAACAAGTGTACTAATTATATAAAAGCTATAGAAAAACTTAGAAACAGGACTGATTATGGTGGTACTGAACGTTCCTGAGCCCATTGGTGCGGTTTTGTCGTCTTCTTCCTCTTGTCGGGTTTTGTTTTCTTGTCTTCACTTAAATTTGAATAATTCTATAATTGCCACGTATGAACTTGCTTCCGATCTTGATTCTGATATTATCTCTTTGAACGAACCATATTATAGAAGGGGAGACAAACACGAAATTATTGGATTTCATTCGGCTTATCAGAAGATATACTTGAATAATAATCCAAAAGTTGCCTTCATACTTAAAAGCAATATTAAATTCATTAAATTGCTAGTGTCAGACCATATTATTGCCATTAAAATAAATGCAGGCGAGGAAGATTATGTTTTTATTACAATATATATCCCTCCAGCGGGCGGTACTACTGAACGTATGGATCCGCAATGGACCCTCTTAAACAATATAACCGAGCAGTATCAAAGCAATAAGATAATCATATTTGGCGATTTTAATGCTAGATCTACCTTGTGGGGCCGTAGGCCTACAGATAAAAGAGCAGAGGAAATAATTAAATATATGATCCAATACAATGCACATATAAGGAATGACCCAATGAGCTTGCCTACTTATAACGGGCCATTTGGTGAAGGATGGCCAGATTTGACAATAACTATTGGGCTTGAAGAGGAAAGAATACAGAACTGGAAGGTGGATGATAAATATATAAATACGGACCATAACGCAATAGTTTTTGAAATTACGTTTAAAGAGAAGAATAGAAATATTAATAGAAATATCAGATGGAATATTAATCAACTTTACTGGCTAGAATTTAGAACTGCACTGGGGAAGAGAACAAAAATGATTTTTGATAAAATGAATAGTTTGAAAATCGATGACATTGTAGAAGAGATTAACAGAGTCACAACACATTTGTGCAAAAAATATAGTAAAAAAGAGATTAAGCAGAAGAATCACAACGCCCCTTGGTGGAGTAAAGAACTACAAATTAGAAGGAAAAAATTGAGAGCTCTGCGTAAGAGATTCCAGAGAGAAGAAGATTTTCAAAGCAGAAATAAATTTAAACTGGAGTTCAAGAGGGAAAAAGCAATTTATAGGAGAGCTATTAAATTAGCCAGAAGAAACTCATTTAAAAATTTCATTGAAAAACTTACGATAAAAGACACTTTTGGAAAAGTGAAGGGTATGGTTAGTGAGAGACAAATAAAGGCTTTGGAAGGTTTACAAATTGATGATGGCACGATTCTGGGAAATATCGATGATATTGAAGAAGCCCTTGTAAATTACCACTTTAAATTTGATCCGGCAATGGAAAATGAAAACATAAATATTACTGTGGATGAGTTTCAAGAAATTACTTTTACGGAAATCGATTATATTATCAGTACAATAGCAAATGATAAAGCGCCTGGTTATGACGGTTTTACATTGAGTATTATTTTAGAAATTTATAACAGTAATAAACAACTAATCAAAGGTTTATTTAATAGATGCTTAAAAGAAAAATATTTCCCCAGTGCATGGAAAAAGGCTGTTGTAATATTCTTTCCTAAGGAAAATAAAGATCTGAAATTATTAGGATCCTATAGACCCATCTGCCTGCTGCCGGTTTTGGGCAAAGTATTGGATAAGTTAATAACAAACAGGCTAAGGATCTTTTTGGAGTCTAAGAGGCTACTATCTAATAACCAATATGGTTTTAGAAGGGGTTTAGGAACTCTCCAGGCTTTGAATAATATTATAAGTATCATCAGAGAAAACAAGAGTAATAAAGAACACACATGTATAGTATCCATTGATATTCAAAATGCTTTCAACTCCATCAAGAAAAATATTCTCATCAATAAACTTAATCAACTTAACCTGGAAAATTATTTATTGGGTATTCTAATTAGCTATATCACCGATAGGAAAATAAAGACAAATAAAGGACTAATAGATTATAATACTGGTGTCCCGCAGGGCTCTTCTTTGGGGCCCATTCTATGGCTGATCGTGATAAATGATTTACTGACTTCATACTGTTACAATGAAAAAATCAAACTTCAAGCATTCGCAGACGATATTATAATATTAATAAAATCTCCAGTTTCTTACAAATTTACCGCCTATGCTAAAGATATACTAAACTATTGTAGCGATTGGATTCATAAGAATGGTCTAAAAATAAGTATAGACAAATGTAATTATACGATTGTGCCTTGTAAAGGGCAAATTATTACAAAACCATCGATTAAAATTGGTGAGGAAAATGTTAAATATCAAAATGAAATAAAATATCTTGGAGTTTACATCGATACTAAACTTAATTTCATAGGTCACCTGGAGAAAGTTAATGAGAAAGCATTAAAATTATTCTATAAACTGAATGGAATTTCTAAAAAAACCTGGGGCATAAAGCCGGAAATTACTAAAGAATTGTACAAAATTGTTGTTGAAAAAATAATTCTCTATGCTGCCGAGGTTTGGTATAATGATTTAGAAAGTATTAAAAGAAAGCTCTTGCAGATTCAAAGACCATATATGCTTTTCATGACGAAATGTTATAGAACTACTTCGACTGACGCTCTTAACATTTTGGCGGGATGCGTTCCTTTACACCTGAAGGCCAAATCGGCGAAACAATTATACAGGCTATACGATAATAAGGAAGAAATTGAAATAAATGGAAATAAATATAATGGAAACAACAGCATTACCAGGGAATGGAAAATTAGAACCTTGGATGACTTAATAAGTTATGATTGGACTTATGATTTAGACCCCAAAACAAATATAAAAATTTTTACGGACGGTTCTAAAAAGGATGAAAGAACCGGGGCTGGGGTAGTTATTTATGAGGATGGTAAAGAAATTGAGAAAATCAGGGAAAAATTAGAGAGAGCAAATTCTTATACTGCCGAACTCAGGGCGATACAAGTGGCAATCAATTGTATGATTAGTAAAAATATAAAACATTGTGATATATACACTGATTCACGCAGTGCCCTTGAAGCTTTGAAAGCACTAAATTTTAAAGGTGAAATAATCGATGATATTAAACATAAAATTAAAGACAATAACATTGAAGTGGTCTTCCACTGGGTCAAGGCTCACATTGGTATTATGGAAAACGAAGAAGCGGACAGAACTGCGAAGGAGGCTACAGAATTACATACAATAAACTTCTCATATAAATGGACAAAGAATAAAATTAGAAAGTTACTCCATAAAGAAGAGATTAGTGAATGGCAGCATATCTGGAACACGAGTACCAAAGGCAGAAGGGTACAGGAAATATTTAGAGAAGTTAAAATACATAGAATAAGCGCTGACTTCTATTTGAATCAAGCTATAACTGGTCACGGCGCTTTCGGGAGCTATCAGAATAAATTTCACAATAAAACTATATTTGTCCTTGCCAGGCTATTCAAACCCCTGATCATTGTTTATTCGATTGTCCAATTTTTACAAAATATAGGGTTAACTTACCTATGGGCTACGAGAACTGGTCGAAGGAGAAATTCTTCGGTGATTTCTATTGCAAAAAATTTATTTCCAAAGTGGTAGCTGATTTAATGGATCAACATCTTCCTATTGCTTAGTTTGGAAGCTATTGACTTTGCTTGTTTGTGCACTTTACTATTTCTTAGGGTTTTCTGTTTGTTGTGTAGTTTGTATAAATAATAACGCAATTCTTTCTTTATATATTTTATATTCTAATTTAGTGCTATATTGTGTTATTTATTGTTTTGAATAGTGAATATATTATTACAATGTATATTTGTGTAAATTATATTATGTTTAAATGTATATGGTGTAAACTATTGTTATTTATTTGATTTTGTGTAAATGTAATTGTGAATGATGTTCAAGCTAGGATCTATTGTGGCCATGGGTTTCTCTTCTGGTTGAGGCATAGCTGCTGGTATTACTGGCAGTTTGTTATTGTTAGCTATTTTAATTTTTATGCTAATATAATTTGTTTAGGTCCAGGCTGTTAGCCATGAACTGATGGTGTTAGTGCCATGGTTAATTAATTCATTTCTTGTGTTAATTTTATCAATTTAGGTCCTGGTAGTTAACCATGGACCGTTTGTTTGGTTATTTATAATTAGGTTTTGCTATGTAACAAGTTTGATTTAAAAAAAAAAAATCTGGCTAGGTCCTAATGGAACCTGGAGCGGTTTTTCTTTTGCACGCGTTGTCCACTCTCCCATGTTTTATTTCATACTTGGAATTTGTATTCCGTCTTAGAGGATTTTTCTACTTTTTGTTTCCTTGTGTGCCTTGTCCTGCGGGTCCTATCGGGCCGGCGGGATTTCTGTGGCGAGGTTGGTTCCCAGTTAAAACTTGGCCGATACGCGAAAGCGGAGGGGGCCGTAGAGTTTAGAATTACTGTAATTTATTTTTTTTGGATAATGACTAATCGTCTGCCGCATTAGGCAAAAAAAATATTTTTTTTTGTCTATTCGTTGTTACGCACGTGACGCAAAATTAGTTTAAAGTATCACAAAGAGAAAAGAAACCCCCTTATCAACATTTATTAAATTAAATTCTAAAAATTAATCTTTAATAATTCACCAAAAATCAGACAATTGAGGTAAAGATTTGAAAAAGATTTCATATTAAGGGAATTTTTATGATCTTTCTTGTGATATAAATTTTATAAACCTCGGATTATTATTTTAAATGGAAACTTTAAAGAATGTTACAAAAACAGCTTAAAAATTTAACTTAAAAAAATCTAAAAATTTTTCAAAAATCTCTCTTAGTGCACCCCTACACTATAAGAAGAATCGCCATGCAAAATTTCAGTCCTTTGGTTCCAGCGGTTTGGTCTGTGAGTTATATGTCAATCAGTCAGTCAGTCAGTTACGGAACTGTTTTATATATACAAATATACTATCTGAAAACCCACACTTCGCTACGGAGTACATTCAAATTTAATACAATGGTCAATGTATGCAATTAATGCGAAAACAATAAATATATATATTTATAATAAATACGACGATCAATGTATACAATCGATGTAAAAATATATATATATATAAAAATATATATATATTTATAAAAAATTCGTAAGGGATATTTTTAAAGCAAATATTCAAATTAAATATAATAGGACATACTAAAGAATATAGTACAGTTTGAGGAACATATCTTTTACTGTATTGTAATATTTTTTTGATTAATGTCCAATCGTCTGCCGCATTAGTAAAAAAAATATTTTTTTTCTATTTCGTTGTTATCACGTGACGATAAATTTATTTAAAATACCAGAATAAGAAATCACGTGATCAGCATTTAAAGATTAAATTCTAAAAATTAATCTTTAAAATTTCACCAAAAATCAGAAAATTCAGGTAAAAGTTCGAAAAATATATCATTTTAAAGGAATGTTTATGATCTCTTTCGTGATATAAATTTTATAACCCTCAAATTATTATTTTAAATGCAATTAAAAAAAGTTATTAACAGCTTAAAAATTTAATTTTTAAAAATCTAAGAAGAATTTTTCAAAAGTCTTTCTTACTGCACCCCTACACCAAAAGAAGAAACGCCATGCAAAATTTCAGCCCTTTAAGTCCATCTGTTTGGTCTGTGTATGTCAGTCAGTGAGTCAGTCAGTTACGGAACTATTTTATATACATACTAGCTCAAAACCCGCACTTCGCTACGGAGTACTTTCTAATTAAATACAACGGTCAATGTATGCAATTAATGCCAATATATATATATATATATATATATATATATATATATATATATATATATATATATATATATATATATATATATATATATATATATATATATATATATATGTGTGTGTGTGTGTGTATGTGTATGTGTGCGTGTAAGTAATAAATACGACGATCAATGTACACAATTGATGTAAAAAAACAAAAAAATATATTTATAAAAAAATCGTAAGAGATATTTTTATAGACAAAATAATGTAGAAGAAAATATTCAAATTAAATCTAATAGGACATACTAAAGAATATAGTACAGTTAATATAGTACAGTTTGAGGAACATATCTTTTACTGTATTTTAATATTTTTTTTGGATAATGGCCAATCGTCTGCCGCATTAGCAAGGGAAATATAAATTTCATAACCCTCAGATTATTATTTTAAATGCAAACTTGAAAAAAGTTACTGAACAGCTTAAAAATTTAATTCTAAAAAAACTAAGAAGAATTTTTCAAAAATCTTTCTTAGTGCACCCCTACTCTATAAGAAGAATCGCCATGCAAAATTTCAGCCCTTTAGGTCCAGCGGTTTGGTCTGTGCGTTGTATGTCAGTCAGTCAGTCAGTGAGTGAGTTACGGAACTGTTTTTTATATATAGATAGATAGATTATATAGATTATACTTTCCTCTCGAACAAAATACTTATAGTACAAAAACATTTTTCAACTTGTAACATCTTTAAATGAAAAATACTGAACACCCCAATGGATTATTTATATTTGGCGCGTGTTCATTTATGAATTAAAATTATGAAACAACTAAGTTAAATTTTTTGTATTAATTATTTAGCGTTATTGGAAAATTTACTTAGAGCGCAACGTAATACATTTAAAATGAATGTTGACGAAAGTCCCATTGCTAAAAAGTGTCGTAAGGCCAATGAACGGAAATGGAGATGGCTTTCAAGACAAAATCAGGAATCGCTAAACCGAATACGTGCAGCAGACTGTTAACAGACAGAATTTAATATTTCGTAATTAATACATGTAATCGAATTAAGTAAAGTGATGCTATTATGTGGAGTTCAGATTTTATTTAAATTTTTAAAAAATGCATCTTAAATGGATCATAATAGTGCTGATATTGCATAATTTTAAATAATTAAAAATGAGTATAATTTAAATAAAAGTAAGCAGAGAAGCTATTAAGTATACAAATAATATTGACTTTCCAGATGTAAATTGATAAAAATTAAAATTAACACGTCATTTTTGACGGGCTAACCACCAGCAACAAGAATAATAAGAGATAAGTTGTTACAATTTACAAATCAGACCAAAAACGGTAAAACCATGATGTATCATATCTCCGAAGTGGTTGTCTATGTGGTCTAATGTGTTAACCGTGCACAGGTATACAAGTCTCACAACGAGCTTTCATACTGTTAATAAAGATATCAATAAATGCTTGTGACAACAAATCCCCTTCTTCTGAAAGCGAGGATTTTAAACCCTGGAGGATGCTGTGAGGGGTATGGCGTTATGCTGTTGCTCTTCCTAGAGTCTAGGAAGGCTCGCGTGCTAAGGATTGCCCATCCCCAAGACCCTCCCAAACATGCTGTATAGTATTTAGGTCCCAAGACATCGCTAGCTATACTATACGGTGATTTTCCTTTTCCTCCAGAAAATCGTCGACATGGTAAGCTCTATTCGGTTTCACATTATCGTCCATAAAAGAAATCCCGGACCGACAGCACCCTGGAACAAATTGACATAGGCTTCAAGAGCCTCATCGCTATATAGTGCTGTTGCGATGACACTGCCTACATCGAAGACATGCAGAGGTGTACGATTGGCGAACACGATGGCGTCCCAGACAAGGATTCCCCTACCACAAAAAGGATCAATTTCGCTTATGTTGGAGCGATGTTAGAGTGTCCCGGGCCATCTCCAGTTGAAAACTCGTCGAGACTCACTTTGTACTGAATCTTGACTTGCCAGTGAAAAGAACATGGCCTCAATGTTGTTATGTCCAAGAATGATGTATTCGGCTCCATGAAAGACGAGCTATATGTACAATATAGTCAGTGGAGTGCACACCACTGGTCACCGGGCATAAATGCCTTTCTCTGTTAGACGGCTGTATACAGTTTGCCTAGAAACTGTTGTTCCAGGCATAGGAGCAAGGTCTGGAGAGAGTATCTCAAGTTCTCTCTAGCCGTCATCTGTCAACGCCGTCGACCATTGAATGCCACGTAACGATCCTATGCAGGTACCGTCGCTCTTGGACGGACTTAGCCGGACCTTCTAAGAATGGTACCACTTGTTTTGAATTGATACCATGACCTGGATACCACTTTTGGTGTCGCTTGTAGCCACCGAGCCACCTGCCCTTGAGACTGGCAAGCTTCCAGTCTGCTGATGACTCTCCATCTCAGGGAGTAGTTTAAACAATTATAACAACTCTTTCTCACTGAAATCAGACAGTCTTGGAGTGAAATGCAAGAATCACAACTCTGCAAACAAAAAAATACTAGGTGCTAAAATTATCAATTTCACGCTCTGCTACCAAACTTACTGTACACACCGTTGAATCAAAACTGGGTACTAACATTCTGTTAACCGTTCTCCAAAATATATATGGTGACAATTTTATTAATTTTACTGTTAGTTGAAGTTGTTGTCAAAACCGTGTTTGTGACCTTAATATTGGACACCAGTGTATATACGATATATATATATATATATATATATATATATATATATATATATATATATATATATATATATATATATATATATATATAAGTAATATAGTTAAGCCTCCTATCCCGTTTTAGTCAACTGTATCCGAGGTATGTCTTATTCCGCCATCAGGTTTACATTTCCCGCACACCAGAAACTGTAACCCTTTTCCCGAAACAATCCTCATCCGGGCTTCGGAATGTCAGCACAAATACTAGCTGCGACCGCGACCGTAATTAAAATCTAGAATGGCTCGTGCGGCGTTGATTAAAAGTTCCTGGAATTTTCTCGGTGTGGCGGTTTTCATTTAAATCAAGTGGTCGGCTGAAATGTCCGCTTTTGAAAGGATTGTTCGAAATTTGAGAGGGAGAATTTTGGATGTCATTTGAAAAATAAGACGCGATACTTTTAAAGAAAATTAAATCCAAGAGATGGAATTTGTAAGCAGTTAGTGTCAAATGGCTCGTTGCCAGTTACAAAACAAGAAATTATTTAAAGAAGAATATATATATATATATATATATATATATATATATATATCATGTAATGGGAGGTTTTTGGAAGGAAATTTCAATGGGAGATTTTAATGCTCATTCAAGACCTTGGAGGTTATCGGGACTGTGACCGTGCTAGGGGAGAACATGAGAATTTCATTTATTCCCATCAGTTGCATTTGGTTTATAAAGAAAAGGATGTGCATTCTTACATGCACTATAATGGTACGGTTACGAATCCCGACCTGGTTTTTGTTTCATCAGATTTGGCTCAGGATGTACATAGACAGGTTTTAGAAGGCCCAGGTTTTGGGCATCGGCTCATATTAAGTTCTATAAGAACAAGAAATCATAGAAAGTTTTGTAATCCTAAAGATATCAGAGACTGATGGAATTTTAGAAAGGCAAAGTGGAGAGAGTTTCAGGACGTCCTTGAAGACAAACTTGGCCTGTGTAATTATGGTAATGCTTGAGTTGATGCCGTGAGTGAAGTTTACTGTAGCACAATACTAGACTCTGCAAAACAGACTATTCCAATATGTAAAGCTAAATGTTTAAGCCTTTTTGGAATGACTTGTTGAGTAAAATTCAAAAGAGGCACGATTGTGCTAGAAAATTGTCTGAGGAATCCAAGAGGAAAGAAGATTTGAACGATTGGGGAAAATTGGAGAACTTAAAATGGAAATTAATAAATATAAACATCAAACGTTTGAGAGGTTTGTTTCAATTTTAGACTATAGGTAGGATAGTAAGAAAATGTATAAATTTGTTTCGGTTTTAACTAATACCGTAAAATCTCGAGTATAATACGCACTTTTTTTTTCACATTTTAAACTGCAAAAATGAGGGTGCATATTATACTCACGTACAAAAACAAAACGTAGTTTTAAACATTGGGTAAACGAACGTACAGCAGTTGTAAGACATTGTCGCAACACGGGTGCGCGCGGAGCATCTGCACTCCGTGATTCATACATACGTTTACTAAGCAGGTATTCCTTTTAAACAAACGAAACTCAGTTCGTATAGCACATCCGTCCATTTAATAACAGATCCCTTGAAATAGTGATAGTTTCCAATATGTTATTGTTGCAAGTGCAAAAAATTATTATTTTATTTTATTTATTTCCCTCAAATTTTCTTCAAGACGGTCCTATACGGCAGCAGAAAAATTATCAATTGTTAAATGCGAGACGGCAGTGAGAACGACATATTATGGGAGGATGGGCAGTTGTCATCAAATGAGGATGATGATGGTGATATATATTACGACGGCACCAATAATTATGACATGGGCGCAACAACAATAGATGATCTGTATTCTAGTGAAAGTGATTGAGATAATTTGACAGCATTGTTTGTTTTGAATAAAAATTTAAGTTTTTCTCACTGCTGAATTTAATGTTTTCGTTTCTTTTTATTACAAATTTTATTTCTGCTAATAAATATTTGCGCAACTTTTAAACAAAATATTGAAAAGTTATGGGTGCGTATTATAGTCGAATTTTAATTTTTTCCCAAAATTTCGGCAAAATCAAGCATGCGTATTATAGTCGAGATTTTACGGTAAACATCAAAAGCAGTTGACAACCTATTATTTTACCTAATGGACAACTTACTAAAGATAACGACATTGCAAGAGCTTGTGTGACCTTTTTTGCACGGCAATAAAGAAAATCAAGTGATATGAAATAAAGAGAGACAAGCTAAATTACAGATGAAGAATAATACTACGTCAGGGGCTGAGGTAATTCCGTAAAGATTTCACTGTGCAGGAATTAAACAGAACTATTAGCATGCAGAGGGTTGTAAAAAGCCCAGGACCAGATAAAATGCACGTCGAATTTCTTAAACATTTGGATCCCAGGGTTCTTGTGGTATTACTACACTTATATAACCTGTCTTGGAATACAGAGGTCCCCGCTGAATAGAGAAAAGCCATTATTGTGCCAATTGCTAATAAAAATAAAATTCTTTCGGACTTAGTAAGTTATAGGCCTATATCACTGACTAGTATATAATCTGCAAAGTAATGGAACGAATAGTAAATGAAAGACTAGTATTCTTTCTTAAAAACAACAATTTGTTGACACACTGTCAAGATGATTTCAGAAAATTCCAAGCTACGAACCAACAGGTTTATGTTGTTAACACATGAAATGAAAGATGCCCCGGATAAGAGTAAAGCCCTTGTTGTAGTGTTTGTTGACTTTAGGTTAGCCTATGATAGAGTGTGGACATTTGGTGTTTACCAAAATTTACAAGCGATGGGTATCAGGGGAAAGATGCCTGTACGGCTGAAGAACCTGACTCAGCAGCGCTTCTGTGCAGTGAGATATGGAATTCATACCTCCAAATTTAAACAAACGCATGTAGGATTACAGCAAGGAGGAGTTTCAAGCACTACTTTCTTAAACATCCATATTAACGACCTTCCGAAAGTTTTGGAAGAGGTAGATGATATTGAATGTGCTCTTTGTGCTGATGACTTGGATTTTTAGACATCGGCTTCGAAGAAAAAAACAGGGCGAGATGATGGCTAAAATAAATATTGCTATGGAGATACTTTCTGACTGGTGTGATGAATCCGAAATGGAAATCAACACTGAAAAGTCAGTGTATCAGACCTTTACACTGAATCGGAAAACAACTGAAATGGATATTGCATATAAAGACACTATGCTAAAAGAGTAAAAAAGCACCAAATATCTAGGTGTCGTATTTGATAAAAAGCTAACGTGGAAGACCCATATTGAAGAAGTTACTTCAGGAGTGAAGGACAGATCAAGAATTTTGAAAAGACTTGCTGGAGCAAAATGGGGTTGCAGCAGAGATACTTTCAATCTTACATATAAATTGTATATAAGGCCTATTTTAACCTATTGCGCAAACCTCTTTTAACATGTAATAAAGAAGTATGAATAACCTGGAAGTTGCTCAAAATCAAATCTTGAGACTCATTACTGAGGCTGTAAAAACGACTCCAGTTCAGGATATGTTATTGTTTACTGATAATAAGCCAGTAGAATAAATCATTAAGGAGAAAGCCTAGTGTCTTTTTGAAAAACTAATGCATCTGCCAGGTAACATCTATTGGAGAAATTATGACTTAAACCAGAGTAGAAGATTGAAAACACAGGCAGGTCAGATTCAGAGAATACAGAAGATAAAAGAGATAATTGATGTCCCTACTACTACTAAAAAATTTCCCACACAATTAGTTCCACGGTTTGTTGGTTGTATGGAGGGCAGGGTTCATTGGATTCAATCTGTGCATAAGAAAATAACAAATGAAGCAGAGTTGAAATCTATCGCTCTGGACACTATTTACACCAAATATCCTGAACAAGAATGGATGCATGTATATACGGACGAACCCCGCCTTTCAAGTGAGGGAAATGCGGATGCTGGTGTGTTCTCTAGTCTGTTTGCATTTTATATGTCCCTCGGACCCTATACCACTCCATTTTATGGGGAGTAGGAGGCTATTAGAATAGCTACTCAACAAGTGGTTTCTAGGAGTGAGGGTTTTGAAAATGCTGTTAGTTTGCCGCAGTCCAAGTCTGCAATTCAGGCTATCTTGTCCCCGATACCTCCTGACTCTTACAGACTTAAAAAATTGCATATCAAATTTAAGCTTATTGCAGACCCTATATAATAAAAAGCATTTTGCAATGGGTTCCGACTCATTGTGGAATATATGGAAATGAAATGGTCGATTTGATGGCAAAGAAGGGAACTAAGATCTTACAGATTCCACGGGATTCAATCCCTTATTCTATTATTGTGCAAATCATAAAAGACAGCATGAATGGAGATTTCCGTTCCAGGTAATCAGTTGAAATAAGGGAAAAAAAGTTGGAAGGATTCCCTTTTAAAGGTTCCAACTTCCCCTACACGACATGCTGTTGCAGCTTTTCGGTTAGAGACTGGGCATGACTGCCAGGCAAGATATTTATATAGAGTTGGAGTTTCATGCTCTAATTGTGTGGGAAAGACACTGCTATGGATGCATCCCACACTAAATAATGCATTGTTGTGACAGGAAACATATATGATAGATATTGGAAAGCCAGAAAGAAACTTCAAGATATCCGGGCTGTTTGATTTATATTGACTTTTTGATATTACTCTCAGTTTTTTGCTGCATTTCGGTCTGTCTTATGCTGTTCTGATTTCTCCATCTTTATGTGTTGTGTGTGAGTTCTTTTTTTTCCACACACTGGTCAATGAATGTAATTTCAAGTATATATATAGACACACACACACACACACACACAAACATATATATATATATATATATATACTAGCGGACCCGACAGACGTTGTGCTGTTCAAACGTTGTAAATCCAAAAATCATAAAATTATTTTAATAAACTATAAATTGTTTGGACCGTTTTGATGAAAAAATATGTAAAAAAAAATTATTTTAAAAAAACCTCACACCACCACGCGTACAGTTATCGCAACTCGACCTATCTTAAAATTAGCAAGAATGTGGACGAAATTTCTTTAATATGGCTATTAGTATGACTATTCAATAAGCTGTTCAATACTTCATAAGTTGCATAGAAACAAATGAGAATTGACAATTTAAATTTGCAGGATAAGTTAATTGTTATTCAATGCACGTGTATTAAAATTCATAAAAATAAAAAAAATTCTGAAACGCGATTGCAGCGCTGTTAACCTTTATCGTCGTGATCCGACAAATCATTGTCATGTAGAAGGAATTATAATTGTAGAGTCAACTCTTATTTCATGAGGTTTATTAACATATTAAAATCTTGGTTAAATACGTTATTTACAAAGTTTCGTTCCGACGAACGTTAAAAATACTCGTGAGAGCTCGGCTCATTCTTTCAAAGTCCCTCGAGCTCCCCGTCTGCCGTAAGCGTGTTGACCCTTCAACAGTCCGAATCTATTCTTTTTTTTTTCGTTACTCGCGTCTCTCTTTTATGCCTCCTCTTCCCCCTTCTCGAACGACAATCGGCCTTTTTTATCCACCATACGCAGACCACCTATTGTCGGTTTCATTGTCCACCGTTCCTACCTTAGGTGACGTGCGCCGCTGTGTTTCCTTAATCATTCTAAATGAGTTCGTCCTTTTCAACTATTGCCGCACTTCCCCAAAGGTGTATATAGTTCGACACCTGTTTATGTTTCATTTGGGCACATTGAAGACGCTATTACTGACGTCCATCAATTCCACTTAGGGATGGGAGACGAGAGTCTGACAAGCGCTGCCTACCGGATCTAATTGTGTACCTAAACTAACCAAAGATCAACAACAACACATAAATAAGTACATTAAATAAAAAAACATTTTCTATCGGATCAAATTGTGAATATAAACCATTCTCGAATCAACTTAATCACACACACACAAAATTTCATTAAAATCAGTCCAGCCGTTTAGGAGGAGTTCAGTGACATACACATGGACAGAAGAAATATATATATATATATATATATATATATATATTAATAAAGCAAGGTCCGGGTCTATCTGTCGGTCACACTCTCCGGGTGTACCGTCTCAATGTGTGCGTGTGTGTGGCCTATGAAACTTACAGCCATGAAATTTGGCACACGGGTAGTGCAGACTATGGGAAAGTGCACCTCGAAGCCCGAATTTTAAATTTTATTCTAGAAAATTTTTTATTTTATGTTTTGTGGGATATTTTATGTTTTTTTAACTTCAGATTACGATATCTCGGCAAAAAATGATCGTAGAATTTTAATCTTTTTACAATCTAAGACTACAGACATGTCTCCTTAAAACAAGACCTCATTTGTTTAAAGATAATTTAAAACAGGCTAATATTTTCATCAAAATATTAAACCCACTTTTTCGATAAATTTACGCACTTTTGAGAATCTACGGTCGATGCTCTTCGAGTTTTTATCTTACAAAGATAATATTTATATCCTCTGAAAGACGAAACCTTTCTCATTCATATAAACCTCATTTCAAGTCCCTATCTTAAAATTTCGATTTTTAATTGAATTTTAAAGAATGATACTTAACACACATTTTCTATCGTTCTTCAAACGCGAAGAACGGCAAATTCTCCCCTTGGGTTGTAAACAACGAGTCATTCGTCAAATTGAGTCATTCATTCACCTGATTCATTCATCGTCTTCCTTTGATGGCTTGAGCGTAGCTGGGCGAGGCCCGGCTAGTACACACACACACACACACACATATATATATATATATATATATATATATATATATATATATATATTCTAAAAAAAGTAACTGGCGCCGCCGCCGCTGTCAAAAGCTTGTCACGCTATCTCCTCCGAAACCGCTGGGGGTATGGGGTCGAGACCGATACCAATAGATGCAGAAAAACGCGGGGAAGAAAGTGAGACATGTCTCATCTTCGTCGGACTTTAAGTTTTTTTTTATTTTATGTTTTGTGGAAAAATATTGACCTCTTTCATGTTCAGATTACGGTAACTCGCCAAAAAATGATCGTAGAATTTTGATATTTTTACAATCTAAGACTACAGACATTTCTCCTTTAAACAAGACCTCATTTGTTTAAAAATAATTTAAAACAGACTAATTTTTTCATCAAAATATTAAACCTATTTTTTCGAGAAATATCGTCACATATGTGGATGTAATATCGATGCTCCTCGAATTTTTATCTTACAAAGAAAATATTTACATCATCTGGAAGATGAATGCTTTCTTATTCATATGAACCTCATTTCAAGTCTCTATCTTAAAATTTCGATTTTTAATTCAATTTTAAAGCTGAAACAGTGATGATTCATCAGTGATTCCCCTTCGCATGAGGGTGACAACAGGAAAGGGCTGTTACATTGCCCGAGAATCACCCCTATCTATCTCGCTATTAGCCATAACAGAGGAGCGAGCGTAACGAGCCTAGGGGCGAGGCCCCTAGTATATATATATATATATATATATATATATATATATATATATATATATATATATATATAGTGTACCAGGCAGCTTTGAACCTAGCTCACAAAAGATTTAATGACGCACTCTTTGTGATTCTAACCATACATTTGCAAAATTTTTATGCACTCCAATTTTAAAATGCAATTTTGATGGATGCAAAATACTTAACTTTTCACTTTTTCTTTTCAGGTAAGTGTTCGATCGAGAATCGATTTCTTATTGTCTGATATTTGAATGTCAAAAACGTGTCCATGCCCAGGTATGTACAAGCATTTTGACCTTTCTTTAGAAGCTGATTCAGTTCCAAACCCCAATAACAAAGCTTAAACGACTCAATTTTTTTTTTTTTTGGGGGGGGGGGGCGTAAAAAAGTCAGGTTTTTTTTTAAACTTTACAGACAAATAGGACTTAAAGCAGTTTAACTACATTCTTTAGAAAAATTATCCTAAAGAAAGTCATTAAAGTTCAGAACATAATTATCGTAATTATGTTTTGAACATTACGATGGTAAAATAGTCCTATATTTTCTCTGCTTTGCACCGTCTTCTTTGACGTCTATATGTATATATGCATATAATATATAGGTATATTCATATCTATCTATCTATGTCTCTCTCTCTCTCTTTATATATATATATATATATATATATATATATATATATATATATATATACAGTGATTTCCGCTTATAAGAATCACGTTTGTTATTACTGTTTTTGATTCTTATAAGCGGTTGATTCTTATAACCGAAATTTAGGTTTTTGGACAGGCATACACACCTATATATACATATATTAGATAATTTACCATAAAATACTCTTTAATTTACTTTAATTATCTTTTATTAAAATTATTTTTTATAATTTTAAAAATACAACTTCATTTCTAGACCAATAAGTAGATACACATGATTATAGTAAGAGAAGAAAAAAATCCAATATTTGTTACAACATACCAGCTTAACAGTTTTAACATTTCAACTACAGGAAGGGAGCAAGAAAAAGTTTTCTATGGTAGTTTGACGTAATGAAGTTTTCAGGAGGCTGCTTCAATACTCTTTCAATACTAATAGTCTCAGACGAAGATTCACCTTCTAGCTTACGTTTCACGGTTTGATAACGTGCTTAATCTACTAATGTCACGTTTGCCTAAGTGATAGTGGACACTTCGCCGAAGATTTATGTGTTTCAGGGTCCAGGAAGCCGCAACCAGAATGTGGGAGGTGGGAAAAAAAGGGCCCCTATTTTTGTTTGTCAGTGCAGAAAAGTGAAATCGGACCCGGACAGGTAATGATGCCCCTGGGTCAAGCTAATAGGACAGTGTTGTGCTAAATTGTTTGAGGGGAAACTATTATGTTATGTCTAACAAAGAAAGGAATGAATTTTAAGACTATATTACATCCCATCTTATCAATTTTTCTTTAAAAAAAAAAAGAAAGAACTTCGTGCCTTTTTAGGGTTTAAGTGGCTTTTTTAGAAAAATGAAAGGAAAGCGAAGAGTGTAAACTGATTCTTATAACCGGTGGATTGATTCTTTAAAGCGAAAATTTTAACATGGAAATAATGCATTTGTTTTTGTTTTCGCGATATTGATTCTTATAAACGGTTGATTCTTATAACCACTGATCACTATAAGCGGTGGTTACTGTATATAGATATAGATAGATAGATAGATAGATATGTATGTGTGTGTGTGTAAGTAAGTAAATAAATGCCAGATTCATTCACTGTAAAATTCTACTGACAAAAGGTAGATGACAGTAAATACTAAATCCGATATCAGGTTCAATAATCACTCCAAAATGTGATCTTAATATACAGAGAATATCGGATGATACGTGTATGGATGTGAAGAAATAAAGTAAATAGTTATGTCCATCAGTAACTGGCTGGCAATCAGCTGTACTATGGGGAGGATGTAGAGAGAAGACACTGACAATTTTTTATTTTGAAAATTTTAATATTTCTGTCCATCTGTCATTGAATGGCACTGTGAATTAAACGTAGACAGAGGACACTTTGACAATCTTTTATTTAAAAAATTTTAATATTTCTGTCCATCTGTTA
Organism: Dolomedes plantarius; assembly: GCA_907164885.2. NCBI lineage: Eukaryota > Metazoa > Arthropoda > Arachnida > Araneae > Dolomedidae > Dolomedes > Dolomedes plantarius. The sequence continues at coordinate 178,060,195 of OU015498.1, read as the reverse complement.
TTGGATGTCACTGTGAATTAAACGTAATAAGAGGACATTTTGACAATTTTTCATTTCGAAAATTTTAATATTTCTGTTCATATGTCATTGGATGGCACTGTGAATTAAACGTAAAAAGAGGACACTTTGACAATTTTTTATTTTGAAAATTTTAATATTTCTGTCCATCTGTCATTGGATGGCACTGTGAATTAAACGTAGAGAGAGGACACTTTGACAATCTTTTATTTCGAAAATTTGAATATTTCTGACCATCTGTCATTGGATGTCACTGTGAATTAAACATAAAAAGAGGACATTTTGACAATTTTTTATTTCGAAAATTTTAATATTTCTGTTCATATGTCATTGGATGGCACTGTGAATTAAACGTAAAAAGAGGACACTTTGACAATTTTTTATTTTGAAAATTTTAATATTTCTGTCCATCTGTCATTGGATGGCACTGTGAATTAAACGTAGAGAGAGGACACTTTGACAATCTTTTATTTCGAAAATTTGAATATTTCTGACCATCTGTCATTGGATGTCACTGTGAATTAAACATAAAAAGAGGACATTTTGACAATTTTTTATTTCGAAAATTTTAATATTTCTGTTCATATGTCATTGGATGGCACTGTGAATTAAACGTAAAAAGAGGACACTTTGACAATTTTTTATTTTGAAAATTTTAATATTTCTGTCCATCTGTCATTGGATGGCACTGTGAATTAAACGTAGAGAGAGGACACTTTGACAATCTTTTATTTCAAAAATTTTAATGTTTCTGTCCATCTGTCATTGGATGGCACTGTGAATTAAACGTAGAGAGAGGACACTTTGACAATCTTTTATTTCGAAAATTTTAATATTTCTGACCATCTGTCATTGGATGTCACTGTGAATTAAACATAAAAAGAGGACATTTTGACAATTTTTTATTTCGAAAATTTTAATATTTCTGTTCATATGTCATTGGATGGCACTGTGAATTAAACGTAAAAAGAGGACACTTTGACAATTTTTTATTTTGAAAATTTTAGTATTTCTGTCCATCTGTCATTGGATGGCACTGTGAATTAAACGTAGAGAGAGGACACTTTGACAATCTTTTATTTCAAAAATTTTAATGTTTCTGTCCATCTGTCATTGGATGGCACTGTGAATTAAACGTAGAGAGAGGACACTTTGACAATCTTTTATTTCGAAAATTTGAATATTTCTGACCATCTGTCATTGGATGTCACTGTGAATTAAACATAAAAAGAGGACATTTTGACAATTTTTTATTTCGAAAATTTTAATATTTCTGTTCATATGTCATTGGATGGCACTGTGAATTAAACGTAAAAAGAGGACACTTTGACAATTTTTTATTTTGAAAATTTTAATATTTCTGTCCATCTGTCATTGGATGGCACTGTGAATTAAACGTAGAGAGAGGACACTTTGACAATCTTTTTTTTCGAAAATTTGAATATTTCTGTCCATCTGTCATTGGATGTCACTGTGAATTAAACGTAAAAAGAGGACATTTTGACAATTTTTTATTTCGAAAATTTTAATATTTCTGTTCATATGTCATTGGATGGCACTGTGAATTAAACGTAAAAAGAGGACACTTTGAGAGGACAATTTTTTATTTCGAAAATTTTAATATTTCTGTCCATATGTCATTGAATGGCACTGTGAATTAAACGTAGAGAGAGGACACTTTGACAATTTTTTATTTCGAAAATTTTAATATTTCTGTCCATCTGTCATTGGATGGCACTGTGGATTGAAGGTCGAGAGAGGAAATTTTGACAATCTTTTATATAGAAAATTTTAACATTCCTGCTATCTGTCATTGGCTGGCAATCGATAGCACTGTGGTTTAAATATAACACAATAAAGAGGATCTATCAGATATTACTTTTCTATCTGAAATCCGACTTCACTATATTTACTTCTCAAAGACTTTAACGTCGTCCCGAGGGATCAGTAAATCGTGTACCGTGAATAATAGAAATAAAATAAATTCTCCTTTATCTCTTTTCGTTTATGTCTTTTCAGAATAGTTAATCAAACTTTGTATCTCGCCAAGGATTCCATCTCGTGGCCCCGAGCAAAAAATGCAGACAGAGATTGGGTCAGAACTTTCTCATTTATGAGATATGTTCCGAGTTTGAAAACATAATTCTTCTCTGTTAGATAAGAAACATGCTTGTACTCTTTCGTTATTCCAGCAGTTTGTATGTTCTTTTGTTGTTGGGGAGGTTTTGCTACCCGCCGAGAAATGTATGATTGTGGAAAGCAGACGACTTGCAACGCTCGTAAAAAAGTTTTACAATAAGATGCAGCGATATAATTTGGGGTATATTCGTAAAATGCTGGTTTACTCAAGATATTAAAATGAAGTGTTAAAGGGCTGCCGGGTAGCAGCCCTGGTCTCTCTCTCTCTCTCTCTCTTTAAATATAAATATATATATATATATATATATATATATATATATATATATATATATATATATATATATATATATATATACAAGGTGCGCCCATAAAGTAACCGGACAATTTTTTTTAAGTTACAAAAATATTACTCACCTTCACATAAATTTATCTCCTTCAATATAATCACCAAAAGAGTCTATACAATTTTTCGAACGTTTCTTCAAGTCATCGAAACACTGTTTATAGGCGTTGGAACTAACCGTTCGCAAAATACGCGTAACATTTGATTTAATATCCGAGATGTTTTCACATCTCTGTCCTTTCATGGATTTTGCTTTTTTGGTTACAAAGGACTTATTCACCACGAATTTGTTCCTGAAAATGAAACAATTAATCATTGTTTTTACAAAGAGGTGCTTTTTCGATTAATAAACAGGATGAGGTGAGTTAGGAAGGAACTGTTTTCATTCTGGACAATGGTTTCTTTTACACGATAATGCTAGGCCCCATGCAGCAATTTCTGTACAACAATATCTTGCTAAGCATTCAATTGCAGTGATAAATCACCCACCTTATTCTCCCGACTTATCGTCAACTGATTTTTTTTCCTTTTTCCGAAGCTTAAGATATATATATATATATATATATATATATATATATATATATATATATATATATATATATATATATATATATATATATATATAATATATATATATATATATATATATATATATATATATATATATAATATATATATATATATATATGCGTGCATCTATATGAATATATGTTCCATTTTTTTCCTACTGACACACTATGATAGCTATAGTTTCATTTGTCCCTACGAGGGATATGTCTATTTCCGGGAGGAGGGTATGAAGAGCTGAGAACCACTGACCCAAATTGTCAATGAACTGTAAAAAAGTTCATAACAGTTAAGCGAATGCAATTAAACAGCATTTGTTTTATTTTCTTAATGTTACAACGTTTTACGTTACAACCTAAATGCCTGAACCTTCAGTAAACCAGTAATTTTGTTTAAATTATCAATGACAGATAAGAGTATTTTTAAATGAAACCTAACTCCGTGAACTGACTGCATAGTAAGAAAAATGAAATAGATTCATTCACATAAATGTGGTGTGAATGAATGCCAAACGGGGTTATTACGCATTCGCTATTACTCCCCGTAATAGCACAGTTCCCAAAAAACCTTTTATCCCAATTTTAACTCCGGCCGTAAAATTTACGTTAATTCATTCCGACTTCCACACTTTTATAGTCAATTAAAAGCAAATTTGAAAGTGAAAACCCGATCCAGGAGGAAAACTTACGCCAGTGTCCCCCCCAGCGGAAGAGGGGGCAATTGCGTCATTGTGACGTCACGGGATAGAATCCGGCTCGCGCCGAAATCGATCCCCTGCTAAAAATATAAGGATTTCGGTGGTCTCACTCTCGATCCGATAAGTAGATTTTGGAGAGTGATATTAGTTGTATTCGGTGGCATCGGTGGTCAGGGTTTAGAACAAGTGTTTATTCTCGAGAATTGAAAGTTTGTCGGCAAAAAAAAAGCAAAATGTTGGGCAGGGGGATGGAGCCACTCGGTTGCTATGGCGACCCGGAGCGATCCAGATCCTTCGACACCTACACTCGCATCGTCCCATTGGCTCGTCAGTCTCTCTAGTTGCTCTCCATCAGGTGGTTCAGTGGCGATCACTGCCCTGCCTGGAGGGGCTGTCCTTAGAAGCCCCCCTGAAGAGTGGACATGACACCCGCCCCAGTATATCCAGTGACCAGCGGTAAACAGCACGTCCTCTCTTAGGAACTGTTGAGTCGTCGTCCTATGCACAAACACGACCACCGGTGTCTGCTCTGTCTTCTGTCTTCCCTCTGACAATCCGGCAAACGATTCCGGAGGAGAAAAACAAGTTCGTTCCTTCTCCCGGATAATGCCCCTCGATGGCTTGGAGTGGGGCCAAAACTCGTGCGTACTACGTTCGACCCTAGAAGGAAGATACCACTCTTTTTTGACAATCACCACTCGGATTTCATTGAAGATAGATAGAGTTCATCGTCTGCAGCTGGAGTACAAGATTCTGTGCAGAAAATAACATATACATACATACTTAGCAAAGATAATGCATTTCACTCAGAAAGCACGATTTTTTTATTGAAAATTCGATAGATATCGTTTTTGTTTAGCGAGTCTCTAGGAAATATTTTTAAAGACGTATTTTAGCCCGAAGGTTCTATAAAAAAAATTCTAGAAGGTTCTATAAAAAATTTTAGGAACTGTTTTTCTAACATTTGTATTTTTCGGAGTTAGTCGTATTTAGAGGACAATTTTGCTTACCCTTGATAATAATAAGAAGTCGAAAAATGGCGAAAGAACGAATACTGACGATGGCTTTTTCAAAAGACGATCTGGAAGAGGAGTTGGTTATCACCAAGGTAAGGAAATGTTGCATGTGTTATAAAAGACTGTCTAAACTTATGACAATATTTCTCAATATATGTTGAATTTTTTAGCAAATAATGTCCCTAAAGGATCATTTCTTAGCCAGTGGTCCATGGACCCCTTGGGAGACCGTGAACTAATTTCAGGTGTCGTCGTCTTGGATATGGATATGGATATGATATATATATATATATATATATATATATATATAATATATATATATATATATATATATATATATATATATATATATATATATATATATATACATATATATATATATATATATATATATATATATATATATATATATATATATATATATATATATATATATATATATATAGGTACACAGAGTGAAACTTCTCTAACCGGTCACCCCTAAATACGGCCCCTTTATTTCGGAACTTGCCGGCATAGGGGAGTTTATATATATATATATATATATATATATATATATATATATATATATATGTGTGTGTGTGTGTGTGTGTGTGTGCGTACAAATTTATGTATTTACTTGCTCATGAAACAATACCCACGTTTCGAGATTTTTTACCGGAAACTAAACTTGATGTGTGCATTCAATATAACAATGTTAAAAAATCCCTCGGTAGCTTTCGAAGGCGACTTCAATGAAACGTACGGCTGTACGGCAGTAATTCGGTCCATAATTCGTCACGACAGTACAGATATGATTCAATCACGCGTTGGTTTCTTGTCGATATCTTTCGTAATCCTCTGTATTTTATTTTATGCTCATCCTTCCCGTTCTAATAGAATACGAATAGAATTGAATACAATGATATTTTTTTGCAACTCCATGTGGTTTTGTGAAGTTACCCATTTTTGTTTGAAACAATTCGTTGTAGGAGTTTGTTAACGGCAAGAAATCCCATACACTAAAAAAGGTTAAAGGCCAATGCCCTAAAGTTTTCAGAAGAATGATGGAGTTTGTTTTTTATACATATTACGTGTTTAACATTCAAAGTTTTTTGTACCTAAAGTTTTATGTTGTCTATATACAATGTAACTTCTCTATGGCATCCCGTAGGAAGAAAAGAGGCCGTTTCGAGGGATGGTCGTGGAAAAGAGGTTTCTTCCATGACATTTGCTCTATTGAGTCTTGAATCAGTCCTGAACAAAATAGGGACGATTAGTATACACCATACGTATATATATATATATATATATGTGTGTGTGTGTGTGTGTGTGTGTGTGTATGTATAAATATGGTTGGCCGGCTAATGAAGTTTTACTGTATATTTATATCAAACGGGTGTTCCAAACTTTTGAATTTATTAAACAACACACTGGGAGTTATTTATTGCATCGAATTTAAAGTAATTATTGATTTTTGCAAGACAATATATAATATATCAATTCTACATGCGACTAAAATTAATAACTGTCGTAGAAAACATCCATTTTTTCAATGGGTATATTTTAAATTTTTATGGTGAAATCGAAAATTATTCGATCACCCCAACAACGCTGAGATATAAGGAAGTATTACAGAAACCTTTTCCAGGCAGTGTGTGTATATTTATTGTGTATGTGTATCTGTGTATTTACATAAACTACAGGTATTAGCTTTCAAAAAAACTTTTTTAAATGGAATTTGGCGGGCTTTTGGTATTCTTGAAAACTCATAAGTGTTCGGTAAATGTTTATGCATGAGTTGATTATGTTTATTGTCCCTGAAAATAATGTTTTCATTCGTTTCGTACTTCCTTAATAACTGTGATCTATATTCAAAAAACTTTTATTTTGAAAACAGGATAGCCTTCTATATATATATATATATATATATATATATATATATATATGCATGCGCATAAAACGCTTATGATATATTTATATAGCGTCTGAAACGATCATGTTTTTTCCACGTTTGATACATCTTCAAGACAAGTAACTATCCAATATAAAGACAAATATTTGATCCTAAAATCGATGGAAATATTTCCCAGTTCGACAATCCCATTAAAGGGTGCGACCGTCAAGAACTAAATCCTTTCAAGACTTCCCGCAGAAAGGAGATGATGATAATGGGAATACGAAATCAGCCTCGGACAAAAAGGAAATTGGGTTAAACTAGGGCGCTTCTTTTACGGGTTCATGTTGAGAGACGAAAGCCCGTTCATGTTACAAAAAGGTCGTACTGAATGTCATTTCTTTATTTATGTTTCGTATTACTGGAAGAGTAGAAAGAGTATTAAGCACAATATATACGTATATAGTATATGTATATGTGTGTATGTATATATGTATGTGTGCATATGTTTGTATATGTTTGTATAATATATATATATATATATATATATATATATATATATATATATATATATATATATATATATATATATATATATATATATATATATATACATATATATACATACATGCATACATACATACATACATTTATTTATTTTTGCCATATTTCTATCATGCTGATTTCGATTTTTGATACATCTTAAAGAGAAATGACTATTTGGATATCAACACAAATATTTGATCCCAAATCGATATAAATATTTCCCAGTTCGACAGTCCCATAAAAAGGGGATAACTGCAAAGGACTCAATCCTTTCAAGAATTCCGGCAGAAAAGAGATGATGATAATGGAAATAAGAAATCGACCTCGGAAAAAGGGAAATTGGATTAAACTAGGGCGCTTCTTTCACTCGTTCCTATTTGGAGACGAGAGCCCATTTATGTTTAAAAAAAAAGGTCATGCTGAATAATATTTTTATTGTATTTCTGGAATAGTACAAAGAATATTAAGTACAATATATATGTATATATATGCATACTTCAGTTCTGAAGAAAATATAGCTGTTTAGAGGATTGGCCGGCTGGAGACGTTTATACACACACACACACATAAATATATATATATATATATATATATATATAACGAAAATTGCCTGCTCCCAATTTTAACCCAGCACGTATTTCAAAGTCTCTCTTTTAACTAAGCACAACCCCCTTCTAAAATAAGACCTAGGAGTAATTCAATTCATATTTAATATTTGACCTTAATGCAAGTGCCGCTGAATCTTCTCCAGGCACTAGAAATTCCAATCCCGCAGTGGATGTTTCAAACCCCACTAGCATGACCATATAAATATAATATGACCCGCAAGCCCCAGTGAAGTTGATATACAATATATAAGTGCTATCGAGCCCCTACTTACAAAACCCCAATGAAGAGTAGATAATAAATAAGCCTTGTTACAGTCCTACTTACCAGTTAGTCTATATATATAAAACAGTTCCGTAACAGACTGACTGACTGACTCACTCACTCACTGACATACAACGCACAGACCAAACCGCTGGACCTAAAGGACTGAAATTTCGCATGGCGATTCTTCCGGTGTAGGGGTGCACTAAGAAATATTTTTGGAAAATTCTTCTTAGATTTTTTAAAATTAAATTTTTTAGCTGTTTTTGTAACTTTTTTTAAGTTTGCGTTTAAAATAATAATTTGAGGGTTATAAAATTTATATCACAAGAAAGATCATAAAACTTCCTTTAAAATGAAATCTTTTTCGAACCTTTACCTCGACTTTCTGATTTTTGGTGAATTTTTAAAGATTAATTTTTAGAATTTAATTTATTAAATGCTGATCACGTGATTTCTTTATCTGGAACTTTAAATAAATTTATCGTCCTGTGCATAACAACTAAATAGACAAAAAAAAAATTTTTTTTCTTTCTAATGCTACAGACGATTGGATATTATGCAAAAAAAATAAATATCCCTTACGATTTATATATATATATATATATATATATATATATATATATATATATATATATATATATATATATATATATATATATATATATATATATATATATATATATATATATATATATATATATATATATTACATCAATTGTATACATTGATCGTCGCATTTATTATAAATATATATATTTACTTTTGGGGGCATTAATTGCATACATTGACCGTTGTATTTAATTTGAATGAACTCCGTAGCGAAGCACGGGTTTTCAGCTAGTATATTATAAATATGCCTGTTTCATGTCCCTACTTACACGGCTCCTGAAAGAATCTACAAGAAATATGCCTACTTTCCAGTGCTATTTACGAGTGACCCGCATCCAGGAGCTTCGGCCATGTGAAAGATTCTGACCAATTTTATAATTCCAAAACATAGGGGAAATATCCAGTATAAATACGAATGCAACAGAAGACTTATCCACTTCGATTTTTTCGTTAACTCAGACCAGTAAGCATCTGCTATCAGAATATCTTTCTTTCCGCCGGTGGCCACAACGGCTAAACGGATAACTTCACTGATTGTATGTAAGGCCACGGCTCTTTTCTTGATTCATTGCAATGTAGCCTTTCGGTTTTTGTGTTCATGAACTTTGTCTTCACAATGCTTAAACCCAGTAAATGTTCTTACTGGATTCACGACTGCTATCATATCCCCTGTTTGTAAGTTGTGTTTTCTCATTACATATACACTGAAGTGCCACTGAATTAGGGAAAGCAAATCCTATGCAAATTGTGTAGCGCTGCGCATCATGTATGCGCATGTGAGGGCACTGTGGTAACTGCATATATATCGCGTACTGTGGTTGTTCTGAATTAGTTGTTGGAATTGCCAGTATGGGTAAACTGCCTGATTTAGACGCCTTCGATCGCGGACAAATCGTAGGTGCGCGACGCATGGGTCATTCAATTTCCGAAATCGTCAGACAGCTAGGATTGTCACGGTCGACAGTGTCAAGAGTATACCAAGAATACATGGATGGTGGAAAAAAAACTAGCGATCGGGCAAACTGCAAAGGACAATTAGCCTTGACAGTGCGTGGTGAGAGACGGCTCAGGCGTATTGTACGTAGCCAGCGAAGCCAAACATTAGCTCAAATTACCACCCAGTTTAAAGACGGTGCCAGTCGTACAGTCAGTAAACGGACTGTGAAACGCTCGCTTCAACGTATGGGTTTCGGGAGTCGTCGACCTACGATAGTACAATTGCTCTATACTCGCCATCGGACTGCACGTCTTGCCTGGGCAAGAGAGCACAGAGACTGGAGTGTAGAGGACAGGAAACGAGTAGCATGGAGTGATGAGTCTCGATTCCGACTACTTAACGCCGACGGGAGGCTGAGAATATGGCGTCAGGCTCATGAAGCCATGGATCCTGCATGCCTGGCTGGAACTGTACAAGGGCATGGTGGCTCAATCATGGTCTGGGGTGTTTTTTCGTGGCACAGTTTGCGATGTTTGGTGCGTGTACCAACCTCCCTCAGTGCAATTCGGTACGTAGAGTTGCCGGGTGATCACCTCCATCCGTTTATGCTGTTCTGTTATCCGCACGGTAATGGAGTTTTCCAGCAAGACAACTGTACCTCTCACAAGTCCCGGTTGGCTACTGGCTGGTTGGATGAGCATTCCTCTGACTTCTCTGTCATGAATTGGCCACCTAGAAGCCCAGACTTAAATCCTATTGAGCATCTTTGGGATGTTTTGGAACAAGGCGTGAAAGGCCATCACACAGCACCAAAGAACTTTACTGAATTATGGACAGCTTTAGCCAATATTTGGCAAGCCATTCCCGTGGAACGTTTCCAGAAACTTGTTGAATCTATGCCTCGTCGTGTAGCAGCCGTTACCAAGGCCAGAGGAGGCCCAACTCGTTACTAGGTAGGTATCCCTAATTCAGTGGCACTTCAGTGTATATATATATATATATATATATATATATATATATATATATATATATATATATATATATATATATATATATATATATATATATATATATATACAGTGGTACCTCGACTTACGAGTTTTTCGAGATACGAACATTCTCTCGGTAGATTTTTTGCTTCGAGTTACGAGCTAATATTCGGGTTACGAGCAAGCTTCAGATATCCCACCGCTAGTTTGAACAGCGAATGCCATGTTACGTGCTCATCAAATGAGAACACAAGCAGCATATAATATTTACAACCTTTATGTACAATTATTATACAATTGTGTAACATTATTCTGAGACTACTATCCAGTCTTAAACCAAGAGATTGGATTCTGAGAAAACGTTCTTCGGATTCTCAGAAAGAAGAATCTGGACATTACAACCACAATGAACGATGCAACAATCGCCCAGCTTCTGTGTCTCACTCGTTCACTTTAAGAGAGTAGCTGGTAATAAAAGCGAAAGTCAGGAAAGCGGGACGAAAAGGTCAAAAATCAACGAATAAGATTTAATTTTCCAGTCCAACCTTTCTCCTCCTCTTTCATCAGCATCTACAAGTCTGATCTCCAAGGTAAATGTTGTACATTACACTTAAATAAAAAAATTTATTGCAGTACGTTCTATGGTATTGCGTTTTTATACAATGTTCGTCGTTTATAAGCACGTTTTTCTTATTTAAAAACATGTAACAAAAGAATTGCGGTGTTTTGGGGGAGCTCGGAACGAATTAATGTCATTTCCATTCATTTCAATGGGGAAAATTGATTCGAGATACGAGTATTTCGAGTTACGAGCTAAGTCATGGAACGAATTAAACTCGTAAGTCGAGGTACCACTGTATATATATATTTATATATATATATATATATAGCCTGTGTGTATATATATATATATATATATCTACACTGAAGAGCCAGAAAAAAGTGGTACATTTGCTTAATATCGTTTAGGGCCCCCACGAGCACGCAGAAGTGCTGCAACACGACGTGACTTGGACTCATCTAATGTCTGAAAATATCCTGGAGGCAATTCACACCATGAATCCTGCAGGGCAGTCTGCAAATCCATAGGAGTGCGAGGAGATGGAGATCTCTTCTGAACAGCACATTGCAAGGCATCCCAGATATGCTCAGAAATGTTCATGTCTGGGGATTTAGGTGGCCAATGGATATGTCTAAAGTCAGAAGAGTGATCCTGGAGCCACTAGGTAGCAACTCTCGACGTGTATGGTGTCGCTTTGTCCTGCTGGAATTGTCCAAGTCCATCGGAATGCACCATGGACATGAATGGGTGTAGATGATCGGACAGGATGCTTATGTACCCTTCACCTGTCAGAGTCGTCTCTAGACGTATCAAGGGTCCCATATCACGCCAACTGCACACGCCCCATGCCATCACAGAGGCTCCACCAATTTGAACAGTCCTTTGTTGACATGTACGGTTCATGGATTCAGGAGGTTGTCTTCATACCCGTACACATTTATCCACCCGATACAATTGAAAACGAGATTCATCAAACCAGGCAACGTGTTTCCAGTCATCAGCAGTCCAATGAAGGTGTTGGCAGGCCCATCTGAGGCTGAAAGTTTTGTGCTGTGCAGTCAACAACGGGACACCAGTAGGCCTGCGGCTCCGAAACCCATATCAAGGACGGTCCGTTGAACAGTTCGCACGCTTACACTTGTTGATTCCCCAGCAATGAAATCCGCAGCAATTTGAGGAATTGTTGCTCGTCTATCTCGTTTAAGGATTCTTGTCAGTCGTCGACGGTCCCGTTCATTCAAGGTCTTTTTCCGGCTGCACAGCTGTCCGAGATTTAATGTTTTATCGGACACCTGATATTCACGGTAGACTCGGGAAATAGTCGTGCGCGAAAATCCAAATTGCATTGCATCCTTGGAGATGCTATATCCCATCTCTCCTGCGCCGACTATAGCGCCACGTTCAAAGTCACATAAATCGTGATAACCTGCCATTGTAGCAGCAGGAACCGATCTAACAGCTTGCCGGACTCTTGTTGTCTTATACAGGCACTGCCGACCGCATCGCGTTGCGCTGATTGGTTGCATATCGCCGTTATTTGTATACTCACGCCTGTACCAGTTTCTTTTGGTTCTTCAGCGTGTATAGATCTATATATATAAAAGAGTTCGTCTGTTTGTTTGTCCGCTATAGAATCATAGACAAAGTTCATAGATCCGGAAATCATAGACCCGGTGGTGTTTCACCCACCGGGACCAAATTCGGCACAGTTAATGTTTAGGACCAGAGAAACTTGACGCAGCAATACCGAAATTTGGGGCTCAATTAGTATTTTTTAAATTAATATTTTAATGATTTTTTGTGCCCCTAAGAGGTGCACGTACCAGTTAAATGTGGATACAGCCCCTTCACCACAACACTTTATTCACCAAGAAGAGTATTTCTGCTCGCTAAAAGATGGGCGCTGTGTTATCAGTGAAATTCGATGCGCGGGGAAGAAGAGCGTTGGTCCGGGGGTGACGGGGGGGGCGAAGTGTTTATTTTATTTTTTTTTCTTACGTTTAGTGGAGTCGTGGATCTAGATAGGTTGAGAACCGCTGCTTTAGACAATTTTAGACAATGGCGTTCAAACTAATAGAACTTAATAAAGTTTGGAAAAAAAGGAAGAAAAAATAAAAATTAAGTTCTGTCCCATGGCCAGTTTTTGGAAGCCTTCAGTTGATCTAAATATATTAATCGCTTGAGGATCATAAAATGGGAAGAAGTTTAAGAGTTCTACAGGTTTTTTCCCCTAAGTTCTCGAAACAGAGTTAACATACGATATGTATTTGAATTACTTATTCCGTGAATCATATAAGATAAATATTTTAGAGTTTTGGGGTTTTTTAAGCAGTGAGAGGAAAAGCTCTTTTAAGCAGGGGAAGGAAACAGAGAAACATAACGACACATAACTTTCATTCCGAACTATTAGTCCATTAGTTATATTAAGGCAGAAGAAAATTAAGGAAATTATTTTTAAAGAATGATTACCTGGCGTTGCCCGGGTAGATATATAGATATAAAATTTTTCATGCATTCCATCAAAAAAATACTGGGATGCACCTCCCACTCTTCATGTTCATCTGGCCAGACAGAATGCGCTTAGCACGTTTCTACTGAAATGATATACAAACAGTAAGAAAGAAAGAAACTTTGAGCCTAGGCTTCATGCGGAATCCCGCCTTACTTTGATTAAATAAAGGGGATAACGCATCTTGCACTTTACCTCTTGGGTGATGTGGAGAAAAGTGCGTCTCTTGGGTGATGTGGAAAAAACTGCGCTTTTAAGGGGAAAATTTAAAAAAAAGCAAATATAAATTATAAAACTTATTTCTAATTAAACAGTGGATCAAACAAATCTAATTAAATCTAATTAAACAGTATCTAAATATAACTAAAATAAATAAACCAACATAGTTATATAAATATAATAAGAATATAGACAAAAAAACACAGAAATCAAGCACTCAGGGCATCCACGCACCAGAGGCAAGATTCTGTATAAGTGCCGGAACTGAACCATAAAACGACATAGAGGTAACAGATAGGTCTCTTCATCAGGGAGCCTAACCAAATCAGTTACCTCAAGGGGAACTTTCTGAATAGGATGCAGGTAAGACCAAAAGACATCCCAAGACCCCGAGTTCCCCATGGAAACATCTAGTCTAAAGAAAATGAAAAGACAAGCACAACTTACAGTAAGGGCTCAACGCACCGAACATGCAAGCGCACAAATAATCCTAATGTAATGCCAAAGATGCATACACACCCCAATTTCGTAAGTGACGGTTATGGTGAAACAGCAGCCAATTCTATCCTATCAGTTACGTAATTGTAACAATACTACAGCGCCACCCCCCATTACAGCTTAAACAAATGAAAACATAAACACTATCCTAAACATCTTTAAAAATTCCTGAGTGTAAATGCCATTTTTTAAAACTTTTAAATTGCCGAAATTTTTAGGGAAATTGTTTTTACTTAAGTTTTCCTCGAAAATGTTACATGCCTCCAAAAAATCCCCAGCGTTGTTACATATGTTTTTTATTCTGTAAAGTTGTGAGTACAAAATAATTATAATAAATTTTATAGTTTAATTTGCTATGGAAATTGGTAAACGTGATAACCTCAAAGTTAAAATTTAACCTTTTATCATATATCCCTATTTTTATTTCTCTATTTTGAATTTTAATTTTTAAACCTAGATAAGTCGCACAAAGATTATTATCGTTAGTCCGGTTTAAAGTTAGTTCCTTTGGGTAAATTTGATTAAGAAATTTAGTTTCGTAGGAATGTAAGAATATGTTTGCAAATGCGCTAGAAAAGCTATTTCCCATAGGTATACCCTTTATCTGTTTAAAGAAACTCAAGCCATTCAGAGGTAGTTTTCAAAAATATTAAATTTACATAAATCAATCCAGTCACATTTTAAGATTAAAGTACTATCCAGATAAGCATCATAAATTTCTGAACAG
This sequence comes from Dolomedes plantarius, assembly GCA_907164885.2. Lineage (NCBI taxonomy): Eukaryota > Metazoa > Arthropoda > Arachnida > Araneae > Dolomedidae > Dolomedes > Dolomedes plantarius. Next base: position 178,045,070 of record OU015498.1, on the reverse strand, counting down.
ATATTCATTAAATTATCATGCGGAATACTGGTAAACAGGTTTTCTAAATCAAACGTGTGTACTCTATCTATATTCTTACTCTTTAAAAAATGTAGAACATCCTGGTTATTATTTATAATAAAGCTATTTTCGGTAACCTTGATTTTATTTAGAATAATTTTTAAATAGCTAAAGAACTTTTTACTGAACAAAGTGTTATAACAATATGTACTACATGTAACAAACCTAAATTTTGTAGGTACTTTATGGAATTTAATAGTAGGAAACAGGTAAGACTATTTTATGCTATTAATCTTAAACTTAAATTTTTTGCTAAAGGCTAAAATCCTATTATCTATTTCTTTATTGGTAAGGTTAATTTTTTGATAGGTATTATTTGAGTTGTATTGCCTAGAAATTAACTACTTAAAATAATCTTTACACATAAAACCAAAGTTATTGGCAGCCTTATCAACAACCGTAATAATAAACTTATTTTTTAACCCTTTAATTTTACTGAATAGATCTTTGTTTAGAAAGAAACCCCTCTTGTCCTTTACACCATACTCTTCATAATGCCTCTTTATATCCTGTAAAATATGTACCTTCCACTCCATAAAACCTTCGATAGGCCAATTGTGCCTCCTTGATAATTTTACTATAAAATAATCCAAGTCTTTAGTGATAGAACTTATAATTTGCTTTAAATTTACCTTATTTCTTACCCTAAATTTTAAGCCCTTACTTAAGAGTTCCGTTAACCTAACATCTTTAGCAATATTAAGATCCCCAGTTACAGTATGCCCCAAATCTGGATTAACAAAGTTTTTAAACTCCTCAATATGACAATTATAATCAGCATTAAAAATTTTGCCTAAGTTATGACTATAAAAGTTGTAGTTACAGATTAGGTCCCTTAACGTTTTTTGATATTTAAAAGCGATAGCGATTTTCCCACAATCCTTGACTGGTAGTAATTTAGAATTATTGTGTACAATAGTAGGTAGTTTTAAATGCTCGAAATCTTTATCTAGAAAGTTTATAGTACAGTACAGTGTAGGGGTAGAGTACTGTACTATGTACTATAAACTTTCTAGATAAACGAACCATCTCTTCAAGTTAGGAAACAAATAATAGTCGCTGGGGGTCAGATCTGGAGAATACGGGGGATGGTAGATCAATTCGTATTTTAATTTATTCAATTTTACCATCGCTTTCACTCATGTGTGAGCCGGTGAATTGTCTTGGTAAAACAGCACATTTTTTTTTCGCCATGTGCGGCCTTTTCTTCTTGATATCGTCCTTCAAGTGGTCCAATAATGCTTCTTAATACTCTCCTGTGATTGTTTTACTTTCTCAAGATAGTCGATGAATATTGTGCCACGTGCATCTCCAAAAATACTGGCCAAGACCATTCCAGCCGATTGTTGCGTCTTTGGTCGCTATGGTCGGCTTTTGCGAGCTTCCAACCACCCTGCAGACCGCCTTTGTGATTCAAGTATGCAGTAATGAATCCATATTTCATCCATTGTTACGAATTGGGCGAAAAATCCGTTTGGATTACGCTTTTATAGTCAAAGCGCGATCAGAATTATCGGCACGTTGCTGTTTTTGGTCAATTTGTAGAAAACGCGGCACCCATCTCGCTCAAAGCTTTTTTATATTTAAATGCTCATGCAAAATATGCCTCACCCATTCTATTGATATCTTTAGTATGTCATCTATCTCCCTTACTTTCACTTTGCGGTCTTCCAGCAAAATACGATGGACTTTTTTAGTGTTCTCTGGAGTTGTTGCCTGAATTGGACGTCCAGAACGTGCAGCAACATCGGTGTTCGTACGACCATTTTTAAACTCGCTAAACCATCGACAAATGGTTGTTTTGGACGGAGCACATCTGCTGTAATGTTTTTCGAGCCATGTTTGGGTTTGGACGGTATTTTTTTCATCAAAAAGCAATATTTAATTAAGACACGAAATTCTTTTTGATCCTTTGTTTACACAGAATCAACAGTAGCGTTACTTACACGACCGCAACTCGTAAATAAATGGCCCACATGTCATGAAACTTTGATAGCAGTCTTATAAAGGTTAGTACCAATAGAACATTATATGTAAATTTCATTGCGGATGGCTTTTAATGGTGAGTCCCGGGACTTTTCACCCCATGTAGTAAAATACAGATATATATATATATATATATATATATATATATATATATATATATATATATATATATATATATATATATATATATATATATATATATATATATATATATATACATACATATATATCTATATATATATATATATATATATACATATATATATACATACATATATATATATATATATACATACACACACACACACACACACACACACACACATATATATATATATATATATATATATATATATATATATATAGCCCGCCCCAAATAGCGCGTCTCTTTAAAGGCTCGTACACACATGGCGGACGAAGAGCCCCAACCTCATTGGACCAACCGTCGAGTGAACTCGGTACCCGTTCGGAGTTCGGTCTGCTATTCAGGAACAAACCGAATGCTCGGGCAGCCGATCTGTCATTTTCCTGCAGTGAATGGTAGTGGTGAATTATTTTTTCTAGCTCTACTGGGTTGCAAATTCAATTTCCTACTGCAAATGATATTTCCGAGTCAAGAGAAAAAAGATTCCGAGTTCTGCGCACCGATAGCGAACGATGACTAACGATGACTAACGAGTGCCGAATTCGACGTCAGCGATCCATGGAAGATGCAATCCCATGCGTGATTGTTGCTACGTTGAGAGAACCACTTCGTGACCCTATGTTAACTGTTTGTATACGCGTCTTAAGAATTTCCTCTCAGTTTATATATATATGAATCTTTTATTTCAGAAACCCGTCAACAGACAATTTTCCTGGATTTATATTTTTTTAAAGAATTAAGTGTCTTTTATCGTAAACACATATTTTTGTACAGAAATCAGCCAACTACCATTCTGCTTTATGGATTACTATTGACAGTGCATATCAACTTTATTGCAGAAATGTAGAATAATATCAAAAAAGGAATGTATTTCTTAGTTTCACCCAAAAATTTGAAAAGCGCAAATAATGGGTTTCTGAAATAAACGACTCATATATATATATATATATATATATATATATATATATATGTGTGTGTGTGTGTGTGTGTGTGTGTGTGTGTGTGTGTGTGTGTGTGTGTATGTATGTATGCAATTATGCAATGTTACGGCTAAAGTCCGGAAGTCTAGATAGTTCGATAAATGGCCGGCCACTTCTAGCATTGGCCAAGTGACTTGGCCAGAACTCGAAATAATCCACAATTTACGGCTACTTCAGGCTTTGCCCGACCAATTCGCGATGCGTCCGACAATCAGTGGCCATTTTTCGATTTTCCCAAAGAAAATAGCCCTTTTCTCTTTAGTTTTGAAGTGTATTTTTTCTTCTACTATATATCTATCTATCTCTCTCTCTCTCTATATATATATATATATATATATATATAAATCTATGCTGAGTGTCAGAGAAAGGCTGGCTCCGGGGACATCCGCCCGTGAAATGTCGAAAACGGGGGTGGCTTGGCAGGCTGCCCGGAGGTCAAGGAGGGGAAAATAGGGCAGCGTTATACAAATATTTTTGCATCCTAATAGATAGGGCAAAGGTCCAGAAATCGTGCCAGCCATCGTGGAAGGAAAAATAGTGCCGGAAACAAACACATGCAATCATATATATATATATATATATATATATATATATATATATATATATATATATATATATAAACATATATATAATATATATATATATATATATATATATTATATATATATAAACATATATATAATATATTTATATATATATATATATATATATATATATGTATATATATATATATATATATGTATATATATATATATATATATATGTATATATATATATATATATATATATATATATATATATATATATATATATATATTCAGAGCTGTCACCAGCTCTGAAGAACACCTTCTCAATTAAAATTCTATTTTTACATCAAATCATGATAGTTATTATGAAAATTGGAAATTACAGATTTATTTCAATTACAAAATTTAAATCATGAATATTAGCTTACCTATAGAGACTTTAAATCACATTATAATTATTTTCTATCAAAATTTAAATATAAATTAGAGAATGAAATCTTCAGCTTGGTTAAATTTTCAAAATATTCAGTTATGTCCTTATATAAAATTGCTTAATCCTTTAAATTTTTCTCCCGAAGTCCTTAAAGCCATCCCTCTAAGTTTTGATAATGTCCAAGAGTCCTTTCGAATATTCTGGTTCCACTGTTAAGTTCACAATATTATTTCTTCTTCCTCTTCCGGTTCAGTATCATTGTCACACTCATGTCGGATTAGAACATTACGAAAGCACAATACGGAATCACTTTGTTAAAGAATTTTCTATTGTTCTTCAATATGGATTCAAAATCAGTTGGTTTTCACCGCTGTCTATATCCTGCTCGGCTCTTGAAAAGTCCTTTTCTGTGCGTTTAATTTTACTTCTTCATGATGCAATCGTGACTGGAGGCTGAGAATGATAACACTTTGGTCCATAACTAAGTATTTTATTAACTTCAAATTCTGAAGAACTTTAGCTCAATTAACGGTTATTTAGCCACTTTTCTCAACTTCCCATCCTGTAACGCACGTCTTTTCGGAGGACGCATCTTCCCAGGCTATGCCTCTTTTTTTAATCCCCGCAGCATAGCAATGCTGGGGCATGCGCGAACAGGCAGACATTATACTTTATCTACCAATAAGTATTTGCACACCTGTGATAGAAAAGAAAAAAAAATTATTCATATTTAATAGTTGGTAGTGCCTCCACGAAATGCAATTACAGCCTCAACCCTCCGGCGCATGCTTTCCACGAGTCCTTGTGTGATGGCTAGTGGTATTTTCTTCGACTCGGCTTGGAGAAGACTTGCAAGTTCCTTCTCCGATTTTGGATGGTTGTTGCACCCCTTAATTCGGTGATCCAACACGTCCCAGAGGTTCTATAGGGTTCAGGACTGGGCTAAACTCCTGGTATGGATTGCGACCAAGGGTCCCAATCCATACCAGGAGAGACACCCCCAGACCATAATTCCACCTCCGCCGAACTTTACTGTGGGCACAATGCATTCTGGCAGAGGCGTTCTCCAGGCAGACGCCAGACCCAGACCCTGCCATCCGAACGATAGAGGGTGAACCTTGATTCGTCGCTTCAGAGAACCCTTTCCACTGATCTACGGTCCACTTTCGACGTGCTTTGCACCACAGTAAACAAGCAGCGAGGTTGGACTTTGTGATCAAAGGCTTATGGGTGGCAGCACGACCATGAAAACCACGCAGAGGTGCTTCTTTCCGGATGGTATTAATCGAAACAACACTCCCGGATGACAGTTGAAACTCCTGGAGTATTTGGGCCGTTGGTTGGGTGCGGTTCTTCCGAATTTCTCTGGAGAACACCTGTCGTTCTCTGTCTCCCAGTTTCGTGGATTTGCTGACTCGGGGCAGATTCCGACAATCACCTCTCACCTTCCACTTCTGAATCACATAGGCCACTGTCGATTTTGGGTAATTCAGCTCGCTAGATATGTCCCTTAAGGATCGGCCATTTCTGTGATACCCGACGATTACACTTTTCTCGAAATCAGATAACTCTGCACTTCGTGGCTTCTTGCATGTGACTAATGCCAATGTTGTTTCCTTCACGATATTTTACGGAGAGGGCGTTACGTATATCAATGCCGCAGATATCGTTATTTGCAGGGGTGTCCAAATACTTTTTGGCAGATAGTGCGTGCAATCAACTACAGTGGGCTGATTGGTGCTGCCATCTGCTTATTTTTTTGGTTAATTATTTTCCCCATTTAGATAAATGAAGACGTCGTCACACAAACACACACACACACACACACACACACACACACATATATATATATATATATATATATATATATATATAAACATTTTTCGCTTCCAAACACTTCACTTCGCGGAAACGCACCTAAAGAAAAGATAATAAAATGATGCCTCACGTATCTTTACAGGTTCCTTTATTTATTCAGAAAAAAAAAGAAGCGCTTCTATTTTGCCTCGCCCAACACACATCGCGAGGCAGAGCGAACGTATCTTTCTATTAGCTGCGGGAACAATGGCTCTTTGTTGGCCCGGAGATTTATGGAACGACTCTAGCTCGCCAATTTGCGAGGTACCTCCCAGAATGAATGGAAGTTCATCAGCGCGCTCCTCTTTCCGCGGGAGGTCACGCAGCAGATAACACAACAAAACAACAAACACGCCATCGAGAATCATTTTGGTGGAGATGGCGAGAATTACCAGACGAGTGGTTTATCTCTACAGCCGTTGTTCAGCGAAAGGCGTCGTGATTTTTTCTTTTCCTCTTCAATATTTTAATGGATTAGAAATTATAACTATAACAGTTCATTTCCATATCATAATTTTTTTTTATCTGTATCTACTATGAAAGCTAAATTGCACTCAGTAAGTGATAACTGTATCTTTCGAACTATTAGTGTTAGAAAGATGACATTTTGTTGAGTGGTTCCTCTTATGTCTCTAGGTGCTCACTAAGATATCCTGAAAAAATACAAACTTTAAGAGTGTTAAAAGGGGCTTAAACCCCTGCAATAGAACTAATAGACTGATCCCTGTATCTATAGAACCAGAAGGCCTAGGAGGCTGAAATTTTGCAGGATGTCTCCTCTAAGGCCCTAGGTGTTCAGTATGCTTTTTAAAAAATCCAACCTTTAAGTGGGTTAAAAAAGGCTTACACCTCCAAAGTAAAAAAATAAAAATATAACACCCGTATTTAATGGCAGATCCCGTTCGTTAAATCATACGGTGAACTCTTATGAGGAATGAAATTTTATCGCTACAGTTAATTTCAATGAACCAAATTATATAATCGAGGGGTACTCATGTTCAAAAAGCAGCTGTCAACTAACAAATGAGACCCAATATCAGAACGCCTCCCTCCAGCCATTTTAGTGCATTATTTCGGGGGACACTGAAAACTACGGCGAAGTGCTGAAGTTGTATTTCATTTCAAAAACACAAGCTATCAATGAATGAAGTATCGAGCGAAAATGAAGCCACGCGCTTCGCGTTAACGTTATTTATTCAGGGAATGAAACAATCCCTTCGCCACGAGTCTATATCTCTCTGCCCAACAAACCCTTGAGGAAGATAACGCGATATATTAGCAGAGAGAGAAATCGATCGCTTGATTTCTGTCAGATTTATGGATCTACGAGGAGGCCAGCGGGAGAAAAAGGAAGACAATTTGCGAGTTCTCATCTCCAAGAATGGATGGAGGTTCATCAGTGCGCCATTTTCTTTCTGTTCTACATTTGCCGGGAGGTCATCAAAACACTCGATCCAATATTATTGCTTCAGTTGTGTACCGAAACATAATCTGACAGTCAGGCATCTGTGTGAGTATTACCTGCTAAAAACAAATTTCTGTACAGCTTAATACCGGGGCTAATTGATGATTAAAATGTCACACAAGATAAGATCGTTTGTTTAATACAGTTTAGAAATACACCGTAAATGACATAGAATAACATCATTCTAGTTGCAAAATCTAGTAGAACCACACAGTTCAGATAAAGTAATTATTATATGTATAATAAAAAATAGAACACGAGAGAAATGACCACTCCCCCAACCCATCGTGAACAGTTACGTCATACGGCGGTTTACCCTTAACACAGATGATATGTTATAGCATGATTAAATTAACGTATGATTTACTTCCAATTAATCCGATATTATCAGAGTAATATTATAAAGTGAAGTGAAGTGACACTGTTTAAATTCCATATTAGTGTGCTTGGGTTCTGACGGTTGCTGAGGGTTCCCGCCCACTTCAGAACATGTAAGTTCGAACATAACGACCAGATATGCCGAGGAGTGAAGATCGCTGTGTATGTCGGAGTTGAAAGGAGGATTTTCGTTTATGAAAGCTGTCAATAATTCCACAAACTGAAGTACAATTAAACGAAGACAATAGCATTTATTTTCGATGCTAAAGCAACGTCGTTTACTTGTACCTCACTGAGGTAGCGTGCACCTCCCATCGGATTGTGCAGGAACCTACACTGGATAAACCTTTCAAATTTTGTATTTTGATTCGATGCATGAAGCGTGGCAAAGGAAACAACCTTAAAAATTTACTATAGTTAGGGATGCAGAATATCTCTTTTAAAATTGTGTGTAGATGTGTGTAGTCTGTAATAGTCTGTAGGCGGAACGATTCTCTTATTATTTTAAATGCTCTATTCATTACTTCGTTGTATAGTGTCTACAAGTTTTCACCATGATTATAATCTTTTTCGTTTAAAGTTTATGCAAGCATCCTATTTCCAGTGGCAACAGTGTATTTCTTGCAAAATGCGTCGGAATTGTTTTTCAATACCGGGACAGGATGTAAAAGAAGAAAGATAAGTTTCGATGATGGGGGCACGAAGGACAGAGGAGAGAAATCGCTTCAGCATAGAAAGTATTCAATCAATATTATCGGTAATAAATAAAAATATAAAAACATTACTTTGTCACGGCTTTTGATAGGATGAAAGATAAGGTGTCAAAAAATAAATTAACTAAAACTAGACAAAAAAAATTGTATCCATTATTAAATTTCTAGATTGATTTCAACACTTAAATAGAAATAATCTTTTCATGCAAACTTTTTCTCTCCTGCAAGAAAAAAAATTTAAGTACAAACATAACATTTACAACTCAACACAACCTCAATATACTGACGACGCAACTCGCAATTCGATAGCAAAGTGTGTCGCCAGTTTTCGTGATCGATTACAAGTATGCGTGTTTTTCACTTTTTGACGACTTTCACTGGTAAGAAACTGCAACGTATTGGAAAAGTTTTTCGAAAGTCCCGAAATTCTCGGTAAACCGGCGCCGCGCTTTAAAAAAAATAATAAATAAATAAATACAGCCCGAATGTTCTGTTTCTATTTTCTCTCTGAGTACAATGAGATGGTTTTCCCTTTTGAAAATAATGGAGCGAGATAGAAGTGAAAGCGTGTTCGATATGCAAATTTTTGGCTCTTATTTTCAACTCAGTTTTCAAGGGACTGACCAAAGCGAAGTGATGGCTTATACTATGAGAAAGCATACAGCAGCATGACAAGATGAATAAGGTATAATTTGTTAGCGATTTTCAAATTAGACGAAAAACGGTCAAACTATGATGCATCATATCTCCGGAACGGACCGTGTAATAGGGGATGTAGTCATCGTGCACAGGTATTCAAGCCGCGCATCGAGCCGTCATGCTGTCAACGAGGATGCCAATAATTGTTTGTGACAACAAATCCCATACTTCTAAAAACGCGGATTTTAGCGCCTGAGGGGTGCTGGGAGGGGGAGGTGACGTCATGCAGTGGCTTTTCTTAGACCGAATCAAACCTGCTCTATAGGATTTAGGTTCGGTAACATCGCTGGCTAATTCATACTCTGAATATCCTCTTCCTCCAGCAAATCGTCGACAAGGTGAGCTCTGTGTGGCCTCGCATTATCGTCCATAAAAAAAGATGCCCTGACCGGCAGCCCCCGGCACGACCTCACATTTGCTTCAAGTGCCTCATCCCTATGGCTCTATGCTGTGACACTGCCAGTATCGGACACGTGCAGCGGAATACGACTGCCCAATATGATGCCGCCCCAGAAAAGTATTCCCCTCCACCCAAAAGGGTCGATTTCCCTTACGTTGGAGAGATGCTAGCGGGTCTCAGGCTGTCTCCAGTCGAAGTCTCGTCGAGAATCACTTTGTGTTCTGAATCTGGACTCATCAGTGAAAGGAACACGCCCCCAATCTTGTGTAGAATGATGCGTTCGGCTCCACAAAAAACGGGCTACCTTGTGCGATATGATGAGAGGTGGGAGGGGGGGGGGACCATTGGTCTCCGGGCAGAAAAGCCCTTCTTTGCTAGGCGTCTGTATACAGTTTGCCTGGAAACTGTTGTTCCAGACGGAGAATCAAGGTCATGAGACAACTGTCTAGATGTCATTTATTTATGCCGTCGTGAATTTTAATGCAACGTAACGATCTTGTGCAGGTGTTATCGCTTTTGGGTAGACAGACAGACAGACACACACACACACATATATATAAATATATATATAAATATATATATATATATATATATATATATATATATATATATATATATATATATATATATATATATATATATATATATATATATGTATGTATGTATATATTACAGCCATGAGAAAAGGAAAATGCCCATTTTCATCTAAACTGAAAGTAAAGTGTACATGTTTAGAAGATGTTATTAGTATCCTAGCTACGGGTCATCTTTGGCTATCAGTTTTATCCGGAAAAAAGAAATAGAATTTCGATGTGTAAATTATTCAAGCAGAATTATTCCCCCCACCATTGAAATACTGTTTAATCTGCGGTTGGTTGGTTACATCTCATCTTTGGCTGTCAGTTATACCCGCTCAAAAAATATTGAATGTTTTTAGGGAACGAATATATTTTCCAAAAAACTGAAAGATTCTCAAAAATCGCTCGTTCCGGGCGTCCGCATCATTTTTCTTCAATGCCTTCTTAGAATCGAAAAAAAAATACCAACCTCTAGCCGATCGATGCGGATGGAAATCTTTTATTCGCTAAGACCATTTTTCTGATGCCAGCAAGGCTACAAAATACCGAGATTATTTTTCATGACGTTTTTGGAAAATTCTGAGAAAATGTTTCGGAATGAAATGCAGAAAGCTTTCGACATTCTTTCTTTAAAAAATAAAAAAAATAATAAAAAGTACGAGGTGCATTTCTTGAAAGCGATAAGCTCACACGAGAATCTAAATTTCTTTCATGTCGTTTCACGATCCGAAAAGTTGTCCAAAGTTACATTTTGTTGTACTACAATGTTCTGTGTATGCTTAGTTTAGAGAGCTTTCCTTTTCACAGGCGTTTACTATTCGCCAGCTTGTACTAAGAAATCTCTTTCGTATGAAAAAAGTAATAAAACTGATAAGTATGACTTCTTTAAAGAGATTTTGTATATCTGATGTCGTTAAAATCAAACATAAATAGAAATTATGCGAAAAAATTGAAAAAGTGTGTAGATATTAAGCGACATATTCACTGATTACAGTCGCGTCATGTAATTTGAGTCTCAAACAGTAAAAAATTGAAATGTCATTGTTTTATGTCAAATGTAGAGTGAATTATTAGTTTTCTTCCTAATATATCCGCGGCACTGCTGTATTCATTCTTTATATATTGATCAACTAGCTGAGTACCTGGATTTCGCGTCGGAATACTTAAGTACCATCCATTATGACATTTGGTTACTTTAAATTAAATTAATTTTAGCAGTAAAGTGTTGTCATTCCTCGGAGAAATTTACCGTATCATTGGACAACCGTGATCTGGCATTAAGTAGGGATTTAAGATTTTTTTATTGGGGAGCGATTTAAGTTCCTATTTTAAACCCTTTAAAGGTTGGATTTCTATATTAAATGTAATCCGGTTGAAATCCAAAGTTAGATACGGGTTTTAGAATTTTCTGTGTAGGGGGCGAATCCCCTTTTAACCTCCTTAAATTTCGAATTTTTAAAAAAAATTTCTTAGCATCTTAGAGCCTAAGAGGAACAGCCATAAAAAAATCCCTGATTCCTAGGCCTTATGGTTCCAATAATACAGTAACCAGCCACTGAGTGAGTGAATGGTATTTAGCTTTTTATATATTTAGATAAGATGCACAGAGCTTGTCGTATCTCAACTCGGGCAGAAACGAAGAGCAAAATGTTTGTTGTAAAATGAGATACACGTATCAGACCTCCAGGTGTGAAACGCAGGACTTCAGTTTTCTGCCCTTCGTAGCCTTCGGTGACGTTACATGAAACTGCCTTATAGATGGAACTACTGATAATTTTATAACGCGTTTTCCATGTGTTGCGGTAAGCTCTCGTTAGTTGTGATTCGTATAAGGAGTAAATTAAAAAAAAAAAAGCAGGTAAAGAGATAATCATAATGCGTTTGTACCATCGCAACATTGTACACGTTTCTAAAATACCTTGCGCAAAATTACTGTAGAAAAATAAGTAATGGAAACAAAACATTCTTTAAATCGTAGTCTGTAGGATGAACGACTCAACTGCTATTTTAAATGCTTTATCCATTACTGCGTTGTATAGTGTCTACACCATGATTACAATCTTCCTCGTTTCCAGTTTATGCAAGTATAATATTGCCAGTGGCAACAGTTGAGATAAAAGAAAAAGATTGTTTTGTGTTCGGTTTTCGATATCGCACTTAAAAACAAGAATTATCAGTTTAGTTGAAATGCAAGTGAATAAATATAAGTTTTTCGAATGTTATCGATATTTCATTTATGTAACCACTAAGCGTTAGAGTTGTAAGAAATGAAAATGTCTTCTATATTTGTTTTAGAGCGACTAGCAGATTTTTTTTTCATATCTTTTCTGTTTTGCCCAATAATTTGGAAGGATGAGTGATCGGCTGGAGGTGAATTATTTAAAGCAGATCTACTGAGGTTCTGGTATCGATTCCTGAACTATGCCTGTTTTTAAAAGACTATATAATAAAAGTAGGATGATGGTGATTGGTCCTCACTACCTTGCTTTGAAGTACCATAGAAAAAAGCAAATTAGTAAAGTTATAAAGGAGGTAAAACTATTCTAATCCTACAATTTTGGAGAAATGCGAGGATCAAACATTAACTTATTGAAATTAGTCCTTATAAACCTACTGTAAATAATTACTGATATGTAATGAACACATTCATTGCCACACACATTCATTAAGTGCACTGATGGATCTGCTAAACTAATAAGATAACTTTAAAAAGCAGAGCTGTTCATTATTATTTTTTTCCAGTCCTTCAAGATATTTAACATTTTCGTTCGAAAATGCAAAAATGTTTTGTCGATGCCTCTCAAAAATAAAAATAATATGCAATCAGTTCGGAAACAAATGTTTAGAGAACAACTGGGAGGTCACGTGAGGGTCTGATAGTTTGACCACAAACAGTCAAGAGTTTGAAATCGAGGAAGAGATGACTATGTTGTCTTCAGGGTCCTAGAAAATTGGACTTTTGCAAAATTTGATCTACATGGATCTAGTGCAGGGGTTTTCAACCTTTCAGGCTCTGTGCCCCCCTTTGAACACTGATGTGAGGTCATGCCTCCCCCACCACCACCACCATATGTGGTCAATACAAGTAGTACAATCGGAATTTGAAACTGAAGCTGGTTAATAAATGAAAATATAGAATAGATAATTTCATACACAAAATTTAATATTACTACACATATCTTAATTTGGACCATATTATTATTAGAACATATGAAATCAAAGAATTAAATACAGATCAAATATATTTGAGGTAATCAAGGATCTAGGTGAGGTTGGCATGTAATACCAGTCACTTTCACAACATTAATGAGAGGACTGGAAATGTTTGTCCTTGACAAGTTTTTGAATATTAGGTTGTAACTGTAACAAAGCACACCTCCGGTCACTTTCAACGTCCAGATGTACGATATCATGTACGACAATTATCGTGTTCGTGTTCGTATATCAAAAATACGTTATGGTTACATTGTGACCACAAAATTGAGTACAGTAAATTACAGTTAGTTTTACTTTTTATTTTAATTTTTTTAAACTCATACCTCCCTTGAAATTCTTCTACGCCCCCCCCCCCGGGGGGCGCTCCCCAGGTTAAGAAACGCTGATCTAGTGCAAGGTTTCTTAACCTGAGATCCATGGACCCCTCAGGAGTCCGTAAATCCATGTAAGGGGGTCCGGCGACTTGGAGGAGGATTCTAGTCTTGGAGGAACTCACTCGTGCGGCCAAACACACATGCCAAGACTATTGGAAACTAAAATGGAGTCACGCGTTTCGTTTGAAAATTGGAAAAAAAAAATCACTTCGTAGTCTTTGACCTGGAATTCATTCAGAGGTACAACTGTGCAGTAGCCACTAGGTTAGTAATGTGTCATGACAATATAAATACTTGATTAATCACACATTTGCTTTTCGTAATGTATGGATATCTTTTGTTACCGCTTGTATATTTTTCTACGCCTATTCTTCCCATTCTGATATAATAATATTTTCTAAAACTCTGTGCCGCTTTGTTGCAAAATCGAAAAGTGGTTCAGTGGTAAATTCCGAGAATAATCAAATAATCAGATTCACGGCTAAACATTACAAATAATTTTGATAACACACAAGATAAAAGGCGAACATAAGGGTGTAAGGTATACACAAGATTCGATTCCCAAGAATCGAACTTTTGAGTGAAGGAATTAAAGAAGCTGCTTCAGATATGCTAATTTTGGCATACGCGCTTAGTATAAATACCATGCAGCGTCATTAATGAAAAAAGAAGAGGTTGTTAAGGTTGAAAAGGTGTTATCCTGCGCTAGTGCTTAGCGGGCCAGAAGTTTACGTGGCAGTACTGCTGGTTTGACTTACTGTTCGTGAGTATAGAAAATATATTGTTCTTGAAAGCTGTATTTATATTCCGTACAAGTAGTACGTATGCTTATTGCTGTAAAAGCCAATTATATGTGCAACGAATTCAATAAACATTGTTTCATGTATAAACTGTGTTTGTTACAAATTCAAATAGAGTGCCACTTCAAATTATATACACCCAAGTCTGGGTAGAAGTGAGCATAAGATTCTCTATAAGGGTTAAAAACCCATTCAAGAATACGAGCATAGCTCGTTCAAAATAGGACCTATCATCTCGTATCAATATCTTATTTTATCTAGTTCGAATCATAATCTATACCTAATATATTTGAGGTAGAGAGGGTACCAGATTATCTCAGTCAAGCAGCGCCACCAAACGTCATCTATAATTATTTAAGCACAGTAGCGCTACCTAACTGAAATTTTATGAATAACTTAGTTCCGTTCCCCAATTTTACGTTTGAAGCGATTCGTTGTAGAAGTCTTTATGATCATGAGGAGAAGTCTATAGCTTTCATCCGCTTGTCAATGAGGTCCAAGACACTGAAGAGGTCGAGAATCTCTGGTGTAGACGTTTAATAGACTAAAAATGGAAAAATGGTTTGCGAGGGACAGTTTTATTTCTTCGTTTCCTATTCTTACTTCAAGAAACCCTTTGAAACGTTTCTCTAAAGTTTGTGGGACTTGGTAGGAAGAGGAAACAGGTCGACGGACATTTTTAGAGCTCGAAGACGTCATACGGGTAGATGAGTGGTTCTCAACCTCGGAGGGGCGCCCCTGGGGAGGCGGGAGGGATTTCTGAGGAGGCGCGGAGAGTTTGCAAAAATTATGTGTAGAATGTATTTTACTAGCGTTATTTGCGCTGTCTGCTTGCTAGAATGAAATGATAAAAGTGATAAAAACACCAGAAACATATTGTTGGGAAGCGAAAATACAGCTAAACATAGCTTTAGAAATGCACTTGCAGTTTTTCCAACCCAATGCACTCATCAGGATGATTCTGATCGCAATTTTTATAACATTGATGTTGAATTCTGTATACTGAAATGCTGCTTGTGATTGCCTTCATGGCATCGAAGTTATATTCTGCCGAATGACAGCAGAGGAAGTAATGTAACCGAGAAGTTTCATTCTACCGAATGGCAACAGAGAAAGTAATGTTACACACTGTCGAATAACAACAAAAAAATATAAACTATCCTGAGAAAGTGAAAAACAGAATGTCGTATACTAATGCTGTTTCTTTTCTTTATGTTCGTATTGATAAAATGTTTTTCAACTGATAACTTCCGATAGCAATGTGTAATCACTATTTTTTTTATTTTAAAATGGCTTACACGGTATGTTTTTACATTTACATGTTACCAATCCCATTGACTGAATACTTTCAACGTCGAGACGATGTCTTTCCCCGGTCCATCGTGCTCCCGTCGCTATCTAAGTTTCCATTAAGTTCCATTCAATATTTCAGAATTAAATTCAAAATTATTCGGTGATTTGAAGCGTGTCATCCATTTTAAATTGGAGGACATATTTTCAGATTCATTGCTACACACACACACACACACACACACACAGATATATATATATATATATTATACATATATAATCATATTTTTGCCATCATGTCACGGTGTTGAAAGATAACACTAACGAATTTTGCGATAATAAAGAAAGTGGGCTCAAAGTAAGCGTTTAAAAAAATGACTAAGATAAGATCAGACTAAAAAATAGAGTGGACCAATAGTCGGGGACAAAAAAAAAGAGGATATGTTCTCTTCAAAAGAAATATTCTGGCGACCGTACGCAGAAAAAGGTATCGAATTGTCAGAGAATATATATATATATATATATATATATATATATATATATATATATGTGTGTGTGTGTGTGTGTGCAATATACATGCATATAAGAATACGTGTAAGGATATATATTTTACATACGTCTTGAAATGATTGTACTTTACCAAGTAGAGAAGTTGCACCGCATATTCGACACTACATGTTACGTCCTGAAAAATTCATATCCTATAATAAAACATCCAATTCCTTCGTTCTAGGATCTTTTTTCTCTATCTCCATAAAATTTCCCGAATCCGAGAATTTATACAAATTTTGTGCGAAACGTTCCTGCTACCGTCGCTTCCCCGGATATCCCTAAAACAAAGCAAAACGAGAGAAAGAGTCTGTTTTATTCACGAGGGAAAACTCGATGCACGGAGAACTTTCTCTATACTTTTAAAATGTTCAGTGTCCGGGAAGCAAGCAGCTCACGTTTCGGGAGAATGGTGGTTTCGTGTGTGTGGCCCATTTTACTGCTCGACTCTTCTCACCTCTCCGCAGGTTTATTGGAACCCGAAGGCGTCGCTAGGAGTATGAGGCCTTGCGCTGAATATCGGTGAAGTCCCATCTCGCACAGCTGCAGTTCATGTGAAGTCTATATATATATATATATATATATATATATATATATATATATATATATATATATATATATACAGTGGACGCTCGTTAATTCGAACTCAAAGGTTCTCAGAAAAAAGTTCGAATTATCCAATGTTAAGAGAAAATATATACCTTTAAATGTGTATCACTGAAGGAGAAACTCTCCTAGTATGTATAACTCCAGAAAATACATTATACTATGTTATCTAAAGTTAAACATATTAAAAAGCAATACAGACTTACCTTAATCCTAAAATGAAGCAGAAGATATGCAGTGTAAAGTAAACTTTTATTAAAAATATGAATTACACTTTGGGGAAAAACTGTAAAATGGATGTTTGGTTCTGTTTATGATGCCTACATTGTTCAGCCAGCTTCTCGATTTGAAGTAAACATTTCAATTCATTTTCAGAGGAAGGTTCCATCTGAATAAATGCTTTCAGAGTTTTAATAGAGTCCAGTATGGCTTTGTCCATTATGGCCGCATTAAAAATATCTTTCTGCAGGTAAGTAGAGAAAAGCCCTGGCAGTTTCCTACCGAAATTAGTGCATACGTCTTCGTTTACATCAGAGCTTTGGCCACATACAGTTTGATAAGAAATATTTTGCCTTGACTTAAATCGAGAAAGCCATCGATCACTGCATTTAAAATCCTCAATATCCATTCGACTTGCCAATTCATCAGCCTTCGTCAGCACTAGGGGTCCATTTATCGGAAAATTTCGAGATCTAACATCCTGGAACCATAGCGGGTAGAGCTTTTTCTAGAACTTCTTGGGTAGCATTTCCCATGCGTTTCCTTCCTCTAGCAAATTTTGATTTTTCCCATGAATCTAAAATTGAGTCCTTGTTTTTCAAATTAGTTGACAAGGCATTTTTTTAATTCCATAGTCAGCTGCTAACTTTGTTTTACATTCGCCATTCTCTACTTTCTTTAAAATTTCTACCTTTGTCTCCAAAGTTAGGGTTTTGTACTTTCCACGTGTAGACATCCTGAATTTTTACACGTTCACACCACACAACGAGGAAGAAAAACTAGACCACATTAACATGTCTGCACTGCAGTTATAACTGACGCAGCTACCTAGAATCTGTAGTAAAGACTAGTTTTTCTAAAATTCTAAGAAAATCGATCCAAATAGAGGAAAATTGTTTTTACCGTTTAGCACTAATAAGAAGGACAATAGCTACTAACGTTTAGCGGACATGCAATAGTCTAGGAATGCAGGCATGTGCCTCTTTACACAGAAAAGACATTTTGACACACAAAATAATAAATACAGTGTATATTTTCTCCATTAAACGAGGAAAAAGAATTTTTTTTTGTCAAAATTTTAGTTCGAATTAACCGAAGTGATAAAAATTTAGTTCGAATTAATGAGGTATTTTTAACATTAACTCCAATACAAGTTTTTTGGGGCCTTTGGATTAGTTCGAATTAACCGAAAGTTCGAATTAACCGAGTTCGAATTAACTAGCGTCCACTGTATATATATATATATATATAAACAGTTCCGTGACTGACTGACTGACTGACAGATAACGCACAGACCAAACCGCTGGACCTAAAGGGATGAAATTTTGCATGGCGATTCTTCTTATAGCGTAGGGGTGCACTAAGAAAGATTTTTGAAAGATTTTTTTAATTAAATTCTTAAGCTGTTTTTGTACGATTTTTTTAAGTTTGCATTTAAAATAACAATTTGAGGGTTATAAAATTTATATCACAAGAAAGATCATAAAAATTCCTTTAAAATTAAATCTTTTTCAAACCTTTATCTCCATTTTCTGATGTTTGGTGAATTTTTGAAGATTCATTTTTAGAATTGCTGATCACATGATTCATGATACTTTAAATTAATTTTGCGTCAGGTGCATAACAACGAAATAAATTGACAAAAAATATTAAAATGCAGAAAAGTAAAAAATTTAACCACTAGACAAATTGAGTTGGAAGTTTTTTTTAAGAATTTACTTCAAATTAGTATGTTTTATGGATATTAAATTAAATTTTTATATAAAACAGTTCCGTGACTGACTTCGCACAAACCAAACCGCTGGACCAAAAGGGCTGAAATTTTGACAGTCGATAGACACTGTCTGTAATTCACATGATTCCGATAACTATCTGTTCGAGTTTTAAATTTTCCTTAAACCACCCGGTCTTCCATACCATAAGTTCTCTTTGCTGAAGGGCACACCCGCAATGCTCCTCCGGAATTTAAAACCACTGAAACAGTGTAATGGCACTAGTTTTCAAGTCAAATTTTCTGCTTCAAAATTAAATCGAAGCCATTGTTTTAACCGGGTGTGCTGAGGGAGTAAAAGTGATGTGCCACGCACTCCTCTAATACCCAATGACCTCCCGTTTGGCTTTAAGAGACCAATTTTCCCTCAAAGTATGCTTCGTCATGACGATAAATAAGTGTCAAGGCCAAACTTTAAAATTCGCTGGCGTAGATTTAACAGAAAATTGTTTCTCCCACGGTCAATTTTACGTAGCTTGCTCACGCGTAAATTCGCGGACGAGTCTGATAATATTAGTTCCACCCAATGAAGAAACAAAAAGTATTGTTTATTAGAAAATCCTCTAAAAAGCAATTTCATTAATTTTTCATTGCAATTATCTTAAAATGTACTCCGTAGCGAAGCACGGGTATTCAGCTAGTATATACTCGTATATATATATATATATACACTTAAACATCATTATACATATACAGTGGTACTTCGACTTACGAGTTCCATGACAGAGCTCGTAACTCGAATTACTCGTATCACGAATCAATTTTCCCCATTAAAATGTATGGAAATGTCCCCATTAAATGAATGGATCCCATTAATTCATTCCGGGCTCCCCCAAAACACCGTAATTTTTTGTTACATGTTTTTAAATAAGATAAATGTGCTTATAAATGACGAACATTGTATAAAAACGCAATGCAATAGAATGTACTGCGATAAACTTGTTTTATTAAGTGTAATGTACAACATTTACCTTACGGTAGAGGAGAACAGGATTCCAGACTACTAACCCATTAAGGATAGGTAAACCCTCGCACTGTGCGCCAACGTGAGCGGTGACTGCAAGATTAAGCCGTTGTTCGTTTATCATTCGGAAAATCCTAGAGTCTTTCAGCATACACGCACACCTTGGTCATGTTTTTTAATAATTTCTTTTTTCAACTCAATGCACATCATCCGCTTCTTCTTCTCAACATTGTCCTTCAACTGACTTTCTTCGGACCCCTGGTTGGAAAAGTTAAGTTTTGCAAAATAACTGCAAGCACAAATGCAAGCACAAAACTGATGCTTTTAGTACGAGCTAGCCTCTTCAAGTGAACGAATGAGACACAGAAGCTGGACAATTGTTGCGTCTTTCAAAGTGGCTGTAATGTCCGGATTCCTCTTTCTCAGAGTCCGTAGAAGGGGGAGGGCTTGCGATCCTAGGACCAAGGTTTTTCCATCTCCTGGACCCCATGGGGAGTTCCAGTGTGGGGGAGGGAATTTATGAATTGAAGCTATCTCTCTGCGAGAGAGGTTGGATGCTGTTCGGTTTCGGTTTGGTTTGGTTAAATTTGGAGCGCTACGGTCAACTTTTTGCTACAGTAGGGCTAATTTTACCGGGACCTACAATTTAAAGCTGATTTCGAACGGCTACAAACGTACATTCCACCAGTGGGACTCGAACCCACAGGATCTGAACCGAATGAAAGCGCCCTAGCCATTCGGCCATCAATTGGCTCTGTTCGGTTTCGGAGGGCTACTCAAGTGTGGACAGAGCAAGCTTCCCCGGGTGATAATTGTTGAGTGTTAATCTCTCGGTTTAAGACTGGATAGTAGTCTTGAGAATAATATGTATACAATTGTATTAAAATTGTACATAAAGATTGTAAATATTGCAACCTTTGTATCATCAAATTTGCAACCTTTCATCAAAGTAAATGTTGCTTCTCGTGTTCTCATTTGAAGAGCACGTAGAAGGGCGTTCGCTGCGCAAACTAACGGTGAGTTATCTGAAGCTTGCTCGTAACCCGAATATTTGCTCGTAACTCGAAGCAAAAAATCTGCGGAGAGAATGGTCGTATCTCGAAAAACTCGTAAGTCGAGACACTCGTAGGTCGAGGTACCACTGTGTATTAAGGTGTCCCAAATGAAAGGGAGACTTTTGTTTGAGCGTCGTTGGCTAAACCCAGAGCTTTGCGTTTGCAGCAGTAGAGGACGTTGTATGTTACTAAACAAAGTTGCTGTCGTTGGAAGGCGTCGTTGGAAGGCGTTTGAACGTGTTTTAGCAAAGTGACTACGTACGGTCGTGGCATGGATTCATCCAAACAGGCCCAGCGAGCGGTTATTCCGTTTTCGACGGCAGATGGTGTGAGTGAAGCCGAAATGTATCGTCGTAAGAGGGATGTGTATAAGCATAAATGTCTGTCACAGTACACAGCATTCTGACCGTTTCGTTTAGGGAATTTCGTGTGAGCACGGAGTATGCAGAAACCTGCTTAAGCCCATTTGGTCATCACCTCGGAATCGACTACAGTGGACAAGATTTACTGCAAACATCACTCTCATAGCCCCGACTTGTCACCCTGCTACCGCCACATCTTCGTCCCACTGACAAAGGCTTTCAAGGGCCACCGGTATTCTGACGATACATATGTCCGCGTCATCGTTCAAGACTGGATCCGAAGACAACTACGGATATTCTTCGCTCGGGGCATCCATCAGTGGTGGTACACATGCTTGAACCGCCAAGGCTACTATAACGGATACGTAGCTCATGTAGCCTTATTACTTCCTATATATTCCCATATTCTAACCGATAAACCATTTCAGAGAAAACCCAAAAGTCTCACTTTCATTTGGACCACCCTTATAATTGATATGGATCAAGTAGGTCGAAAAAAAGTTGAACCTAAAATGATGAAGGCCAAAGGGGCTTTCATCAAAGTAAATTGCAAATAGGTTCAAGTTGTAAATAAAGGCTGTTAAGTTTTAAGTGGCAGCATTGGTAAATAATTTAACTTAGAAATATCAGCTTATGAAAGAAAGATAGTGTGGAATAGTGTGACGAATAATAATACGAAATGCGTTGACCAATAGGTTAAATAGACACGAGCCTAGAACCCGCACAAAGGTCGTCCTCACTTCGATCTTTCTCTGATCGACGACGTTTTTTGGACTCCTCCGAAGAAAAGGTCCTTGAGAAAATGGTCACTTGGGAAGACTTCTTTCTTCATGAGGGGTAGAAAGTGACAAAAGCGAAGTTCAACGGGGGAGGAGGAGATTGTCACCAAACTACCCCCACTTTTCGCTTATTAACCCCGACCCCTCATTTCGAGATTTGACCTCCCCGAAGCAGCAACCTTAAAACCGGTCCCAGATTTCTTCTCACGGGAGGTGGACTATAGCAAGTTCAGCACCCTCGAGTGAATATTCAAAATATTTTATTCACATTATCACACGAACACAATATCCAGCTTATTAACAAAACGTATTTACATAATATTACAATTCACTGAACTACCTCAGTCATCTAACCCCGACTGAGCACAATCAAAAAATCTAGTGCGTCTCTGGGCCACACTCCCACGCATTGCCCGGCTCTCTCGAGCTAATCCCACCAGACTGACCATCTAAGGTTCCTCCCCTAGGACCCCCACGGCGTAGTCCTCCTACAGTCGTAAAGCGCGCCAGGCACGACAAAGCTACTTGTCAAGACTGCGCGAAATATCCATCTATGATAATGAGGGCGATTTACAAGAAGAGAAGCTCTATAGTAGCGGTGGCCAACGTATGGCAACCATGCCACTCGGGGGCACTCGTGCCATACTCAAGTGGTACGCTATTCCTTTTCGAATTTTTGACAAAAAAAATCTGAAAATCTGAAAATTTGCTGAGATATAAAAGTTTTGAGCAACTTTTATATGGGTGACTTTTCAAAGTGGATCTCAAATAACGGGTTTCTATCGTCGTCCGTCTCTTAATTTTGTCGAACAATGAGAGGAGAGTGGTGAATGACGACTTCGTTGCAAAATATGTCGGCGAAGGGGATTGTTATATCGAAAGGTAAAACATTGGAAAGATTTTCAAATTTAAAACATGTTCTAGAATTTCTAAGAGAAAAAAGGATACTTTTCGATGAATGAGCTCAAGTGGTTGAATGATTTTGTTGATTTCACTTTGTGTGTGTGTATGTATATATATATCGTCATATATATATATCGTGTGTATATATATATCGTCATATTGTGTGTGTGTATGTATCTATCTATCTATCTATCTATCTATATATATATATATATATATATATACACACACACACACATATATATATATAGATATATATATATATATATATATGAGTGTGTGTGTATTTATTTATTAATTTATATATTTTTATTGTATATTCTGCACAAGGACCCAATAGTTATACTGACTCCTCTGCGTAGGAGTGAAATCCACTAAATGTCAGTGAAAGAATGCCGCTCTTTTTCTCGGGATCCTAAAGGGTGTATATTAATTTCCGGAAAGATGGACCTCAGTTTCGGAGGGAACCGATAGATGGCAGCACCACATGTATCGATCCATGAAAATGGTGGCTGCAGGTGACGAGCCAGGAATCTCGGAAATGACCACTACCGGCAAAATAAGGTCGACTCTTTTGATGCGCAATATGCGAAGGATTGTAAAAGACGTTCATGTATTTAAAAAAAAAAAAAGCAATTACTTGATTGAATCATATATTTTTACTTTGATGACGTATAATGTACGATTATTGACGATTGTCGTTTGATGACGTATTATGGACCGACTGACCACCGCGCAGTCGTCCATCTGACTGAATTCCAATTTAAATGCTGCAAGGTGGTTTTCTTTTTTTATTATTTTTAAATTGAATGCCCTTATTCATTTTAGGGTATAATTAAAAGTCTTGACATGTGCATTTGGCCGCACATATATATATATATATATATATATATATATATATATATATATATATAATATATATATATATATATATATATATATATATATATATATATATTTATATATATATATATATATGTATATATATATATATATATATATATATATATATATATTTATATATATATATATATATATATATATATATATATATATATATATATATATATATATATATATATATATTTATATATATATATATGTATATATATATATATATAATATATATATATATATATATATATATTTATATATATATATATATATATATATATATATATATATATATATATATATATATATATATATATATATCCCTCTACGGCCCAATAATCCAAACTGACTCTTACCATTTTAACACATTTAATTACAGAACGAACACAGAATACATGTATCGCAGCGCACTCTAGCGCGTGCAGATCACGGGACATATTTTTATAAACAACTCTTTAGACCAGGCATGGGCAACCTTTTTAAGTTTTAGGGCCAAATTATCATTCTGCCTCCGAGACAAGGACCGCACCAAATTACTAAACAATATAAATTGAAACAAGTTGCTACACATCTTTCATTTATTTATAATTTTTACAGGAATATTGTGGTATAAAGATTTGCATAAACTGTATAATGTAATAAACGACGCAAGAATTCATTGTGAAGGTTCGGTACTTAAACTTCGAGACTATCAATATTAACGTTCATATTACTTAAGGATAATCGCATGGAATTTTCGAGGTTTTCGTTCGTTATCCTCGTCCGAATTTTTTATTTATTGAATTTCATCCTCGAAAAAAATTATTCACGAAGATATGTGCTGTCAAAAAGACAAATGATTTTCCTTGAAAATGCGTGCAAATTTATATGTATATATTAAAACCCGGGTTTACCCGGGTTTACTTAGTTGGTTCCAGGGTCAATAGCAAAGAATTAAAATAATAAATAGTTTATATAACGGCCATACTTCAACATTATGCTTGCACCATCAGTGATTGAAGCTACCATATCATTATCCAATGAAATATCATACTAGTTGAGATTTCTTCTACAATCTGAATTACTTTTTCTGCATTTACGCTTCCCATAACTCTAATTAGACCAAGAGATTGGAAGCCGGTGGAATAGTGTATATTCAGGTTGATAAATCTACGGTTTTGTATTGATGTGGTTTCATTGAAACTAATTGGAAACCGACCATTGTCCTCTTTGATTTCTCTGATTTTTTTAATGATTTTGCTCTGCACAGTTTGAAAATGTTTCATAAATAAATTTTTTGTTTGGCTAGGACTACTAGGAAGGAGCACCCTAGATGCTTTAAAAGGTCCTCTTATCAATGAACTATTGGCAAGCTGTTGAAATGTCATACCATCTACAGCAACTAATTTTGCTATAACCTCTTCAACAGACTGTACATTTTTTGTGAAACATTCATCAATTTTTCGAGATTTGAATTTGGGCTCGTCGTCATCACCAAATTTAGAACATGTTAATACTTCAATTTGCTGCTTTGTCTTCATGTGGCTTATCAAACTTTTTGTACTTGAACCCGAAGCCTTTAGGATTGATGAAAAAATATTGAATTTTGCTGTGTCTTGTGGTTTGTTAAACAGAAAATGTTTCCATACTCCAGATTTGCGCTTCGAGCTTACGTCCTCAAAAATATTCATTTTAGGGATTTTAAACTGTAATAAAATCGAATAATTAAAATTTGTAATTAACACAGCTAAGCTACACAGCATCAGAAAAGTGCGCAAACATGCACTTAATTATACGGTGGCGTATACCCACATTAAAAAGTTATTTTAAAAGAAATAAATACATACCTAATAAAAGAATAATAACTGCAAAAATGATAATATTTGAAGCTGATCGAAATCCAACGTGTATATCCAAGAAACAAAAGGTCGAAGAAATTTCGAATCAGAGCAATTCCAAATAATCGAAGAGTCCAGTTAAAATCGAGAGTGGGAGAGCTATCTAAACTATCTAAGTTTATTTACTATTTGCATAAAAATATAAAACTAAATATTAATTTCGAGAGCAGCATGTTATATAGTTATCAGGTGAGAGATCCAAGTCGAGTGCGTCAATCTAGGACGTTACAAAAAACTCCCTTCTATTGCAGGCAAAGCGCTTTCTGTATGGGTGGGTCCACAGAATATTGTTTAATTACGCAATAAAGAGCAGCGAGAACACAACACAACGAGATATACAACTAAACTAAACAAACACAAACCACAGAAAGCAGGCATGGTCGTGTAGCTGAAGTATTGCCAATTCACACGGCATAACGCATGTGCTGCTGGGAATCCCCAACTCATAAACTTGAGTGAAATAGAGCTATGGCGTACTCCGTCGCCAATATATCTCCATCTCACTCCGTCTCATTGCTTTTATATCCATTAGTTTGAGAGCCGTACCGAGTCCGACTTGTTAAATCCGGTCTTGGTTCTAAATTAAGGAATATAATTGGTATTCTATTGTATTAGATAAATAACTAATTCCCCGGGTTTACATTAAAAATTCCCCGGGTTTCGGGTTTGTAAAATCTTTGAAAAACCCGCGTTTTCGGGTTCGGGGAAACCCGGGTCAAAAACCCTAATATATATATATATATATATATATATATATATATATATATATCCCTTCACCAAATATAATTTTTAAAAATATGGCAAGGCTATGTTATTAAATTGTGATTTTAGCACTAATCACACACACACACACAGCTGTCCGATGTTTACTGTCCGATGATGAGCTGTCTGATGTGAGAAGGGAGGAAAAGGTATAAAAACGGCGATTTTCTGTTTTCTTTTCGCAGTTTTTTCACTTATTTGAATAAGTTAATTCTATTTAAATAAGTACGTTCTCAATAAATATGAACGTGCAATAAATAGGAAAGACGTGTCTGAATTAATATTTACGTTCGGCCGTTCCCATGGCCCGACCTCTTTTTGTTATCCTAAAGTGCTTTCAACTTCTGCTAACCCGACCTGGGAATATCACATATTAGAACTGATACAAACTTCATCCCAATGGCGGAACGAATACGAATCCTTTAAAACTGTTCATTGATAGCCAACTTTTCATTGTCATTAGGATGGCCGCGGCGCCATATTTTCTTGCGCATATAATGAAAGTTCGTGATTAATAATATACCCTCTCCTTCCAGGTATATTTAGAAACAAAAGAGGAATAAGAGTCGCCGGGTGTTCTGCTCGATAATTTAATACTCGTCCTATTTAGATAGAAATTATACAATCGGCACTGAGCGAGGGCCGGAGGCGTCTCCAGTTTTAATCTGACCTTTTCCATCGCCAAGCACTTTTAATACCTATTGTGTTGCGAGGCGAATTCGTTTTATAGAGGGGATTAAAGAAAGAGACGTTCCTTTCATCGAACAGAATCCGTTGTGCATTCGAAATCTATTTTCTGCCCTAGAATAGAATCTTGCCGTGTCACGCAGTATTGAATTTTATTTCTATTTCGCTCATAATCCTTTCGGAAAAATCTTATCGCCGTTTATACCGAGTTATTATGTTCAAAGCTGTGCCCGGTTTTGTTTTCGGTTCGATATTTATCGCCTCTCGTTTGAAAGGGATCTGTTTGCTCCAGTGTTCCATTTTCGAAGATGAACGTGACTAGCGTTTCTCCAACGAATCATTTAAACTCCACACACACACACACACACACACACACACACACACACACATACACACACACACATATATATATATATATATATATATATATATATATATATATATATATATATATATATATATATATATATATATATATATATATATATATATATATATATATATACAGTAAAACTTCTCTAAGGCTGCCAGTAATGGACCATATACAGTCGAACCCCTTTATAAGGAACTTCAAGAGACCAAAGGTTTTGTTCGCTATATCCGAACCGTTAAGTAAAATGCTAGAGTTCACAAAATGTATGACTCATTAGATGCAATGTGTATTCAATAATGATGTATTAAAAAATGGTAAAATCTATTAAAAATGATAACACAGGTTTGCGACAAAAAAAAATTGTCTCAAATGTAATCAGTGATTTTTATAGTATTTTTGGTGCTGATTATGGGAAAATTATTGAAAAAATTCCATCACGTACAGTTTTGTTACAATTTGCATGTTTTGTCGAATTTGTGTATTTTTTAAAGTAAGGTAGCACTATGAGTTTAGACAAAATTTAAAATATTTCCAAAGAAACTGTTATATTTTGCTTACAAACACTTTTAAAAAGTAATGTGAAAAGTTTTAAGGCGTTTGCAATTTAATAGACATTCTAATATATACTGGACAGTCGTACTAAAACTAGGGTTACATGGTTAAAACTGCATCCCTTTCCTATTAGTGCCTGTCTGTCGACCTTCCCTCCTATCCCTTACTATCTCCCTCCATTGACATCTTATGTGTCAGTGCTTGTCTGTCCCCGCCATCTTCCTTCCCACCACCTTCCACTGTACCACATCTAAAAGAATGTTTTGAAAATCTTGAGCTGGTTTTAAAGAAAATTTGTTATTCATATCATAAATGGACGATTAGTGGCGATTTTAAAGTGATTTCAACGTTGCTTGGTCAACAGAGTGGTTACACAAAGTTCCTTTGCTTTCTCTGCGAATAGGACAGTCGTGACGGGAAGGAACACTATATAAAGAAAGAATGGCCGCCGAGAAAAACCTTGCAGGTTAGAGTTAAAAATGTTGAGAGGGAGAGTCTTGTAGATCCCAAAAAGGTATTTCCACCTCTACACATTAAATTGGGTTTGATGAAACAATTTTTCAAGGCATTGCCATAAGGAGAATGTTATAGACACCTTTGTGAGTAGTTTCCTGGGTTATGCGAGGCAAAGATAAAAGAAAGAGTGTTTGTCGGACCTTACACCAGAAAACTAATGAGGGATGCCATCTTTGAGAAAAAAAAATGGAAACAATAGAAAAGGCAGCATGGGTATCTTTTAAACTAGTTTTAAACAATTTTCTGGGAAACAAAAAGGACCCAAATTACGAGTCAATCGTCGCTGACTTGCTAGACAACTTCATGAAGCTGGGTTGTAATATGAGCATTAAAGTTCATTTTCTCCACTCACACCTTGATTTCTTCCCTGCAAATCTTGGTGATGTCAGTGAAGACCAGGGCGAAAGGTTCCATCAAGACATCAAGGGAATGGAAAAAAAAGGTACCAAGGAGGATGGAACGTTAACATGATAGCGGATTACTGCTGGATATTAAAAAGGGACGATCCTCAACCTGTCCACAGCAGGAAGAGCATTAAAAGAAGTTTTGAGGCGAAAGCGCTTCTACAAGGGCTTTTGACTCTATAATTATGCACTTTTTTCAATATTCTGTTGTGTAAATGTAAACCATGGCATCTTTTATCTGTTTGTTTAAATTTAGAACCTTTAGAAAAAATGTGCAAAATTGCTTTAAATTGAAATTTTCACCCAAAATACACACCCTTTTTGTGAGATAACCTGACGTGATAGAAAAAAATGGATTTCCTTTTTGAAATCAGCGCCGAAAAATACATTGAAATTAGTTATCAAAGTACAACTTTGTAAGGTTTACATAAGATTCGATTCACAATAATCGAACTTTTAGGTGAATAAAGTTAAAGAAGCCGCTTAAGATATGCTAATTGCGGCATACGCGGCTGGTATAAATGCCAAGCAGCTAGATTAAAGAGACGAAGTGTTGAGGAAGGAGCTAGGAAGTGCAGTTGACGAAGTGAGAGGAAGTAAAAGGAGGAGTAGTGCTGGCGAAACGAAGTATCGAGCTGGAGCTAGGCTTAGAGTCTGGTTCAATAATAGTTGAGTTTTGCGAGCAGCCGCAGGAGGCATAGCTAGGTTGCTTCAAACCTACGCTAGTTCTTGTTAGGCACAAAGTTTACGTGGCAGCACTGCTGGTTGACTTTCAAAGTATCTGTGAGTATTGCAAAGTGTATTTTTCTTGAATGAGTAGTTATACAAGTGAATATATTGAATTGTATTTCCCTTGCATGAATGCTATATATATCTCGCACTAGTAGTACGTATGCTTTATGTTGAAAAGCAAAATCTATATGTGCAAATATTTAAATAAACATTGTTGTTATGTAAGAACTGTGTTTGAATGAAATTATTTAGAGTGCCACTTCAAGATATACATACCCAAAGAAAGGGTAGAAGTGCATATTCTCTATAACTTTTAAAAATATTTTTTTGAAGACCTGTGTAATTAATGAATTAAATCGACAAAAATCTATTACATTAAACTGACAGAATACTAATTAAATTACATATAATAGGAAAACGACGAGACCAAAATTTTCGTTAGTTATATCCGTGAGTTCCTTACATACCGGGTTCGCTATAACGGGGTTCGACAGGATAGTTAAGTACAGTGATTTCCGCTTATAAGAATCACGTTTGTTATTACTGTTTTTGATTCTTATAAGCGGTTGATTCTTATAACCGAAACTTCCCTTTGGACAGGCACACATACACAAATATATACTTGTACATATATATAAACACACAGGCACATATATACATAATTTACCATTAAATACTCTTAAATTTATGTTATTTATCATTTATTAAAATTATTTTTTATAATTTTAAAAATACTCAATTTCTAAACAAATACTATAACTCAATTTCTAGACCTATAAGTAACAACACATGATTATAAAATCAACAAGAGGCAGCTTCTCTTTGACTACACTTTGGAAGAGAATCATATCTAATTAACAAGTTCTGTTTTTCAGAAAAACTAAGAGTTTTCCTTGTTTTTATCATATTTGAATTCGACTATCAAAAAGTTCTAACACTAACTGGCAATTTTGTTAGAAAACTAAAGTGAATACTAGCGACGTATGCTTATTACAGTCTCAGACGAAGATTCACTTTATAGCTTACGTTTCACGGTTTGATTCTGAATCAAACCGTGAAACGTTTGATTCAGCATCTGGTTCATCTGATTCAGCAAAATGGATCCGTTTACGTTTCACGGTTTGAAGTGCTGAATCCACTGTCCCGTTTGCGTAAATGATGGTGGACACTTCGCGGAAGATTTATGTGTTTCAGGATCCAGAAATCCGCAACCGGGAAGTAAGTGGTGGGAAAAAAAGGAGTGCCTGTCTGGAGAAAAGTGAAATCGGACCCGGGCGGGTTAGATGCCCCTGGGTAAAGCTAATAAGACAGTGTTTAGCAAAAACGTATAAGGAGAAACTCTTATGTTATGTCTAAAGGAATGTATTTACGACTGTTTTCCACCCCAAAGTTTTATCAATCTTTCTTTTCAAAAACTTAAGAAAGAATTTCGTACCTTTTGAGAGTTCAAGTGGCATTTTTTGGAAAAATGCCAGAAATGAAAGGAAGGCGAAGATTGCAAACTGATTCTTATAACCGGTGGATTGATTCTTTAAAGCGGAAATTTTAACATGGAAATAATACATTTGTTTTTGTTTTTGCGATATTGATTCTTATAAACGGTTGATTCTTATAACCACTGATCACTATAAGCGATGGTTACTGTATTTCTACTCGTATATATGCACATTCCTTCATACATACAAATTCCTTCTCTTTCCCCACCTTTTATTTTATTGATCACTTAATCTAATTTTACTTCCTCGCCTCTTCGGGTCTTTATGACGCAGCCTTTTGTTCTAGTTAGATCGTCTGCTGTATGAATAGTTTATTTCGTCCAGTGTTGGGCCGCCCAGGATCACGATGCTGCCACAGTCAATGGACACGTCCATAAAAACAAGTTCCTCTACTTTCGCCCACAAGTAGGGTTTCCGGAAATAGAAAATACACAGAGAGAACATTTCTATGCAAAAACAGGAGCGCGGGGTGTGGAAACGATCATTTACATTTATTACAAAGCTGGAAAGAAGAACGTTCTGACCTCAATAAACGGTGAAACTTCTCTAGCCGGCCACCCATATTCGACGGCTACCCCGAACAACGGCTCTATTTTGTTCCGAACCCGATGAAGACTCCACGGAGACAATATTTTGGAAAAAAATTCTTTTCCGCGGACACCTCTACAAACGGACTTTTTTTTCCGAACCAAGACTGGGCGCCATAGAGAAGTTATGCAGTATCTATCTATCTATCTATCTATCTATATATATATATATATATATATATATATATATATATATATACACTGAAGTGCCACTGAATTTGGGATACCTACCTAGTAACGAGTTGGGCCTCCTCTGGCCTTGATAACGGCTGCCACACGACGAGGCATAGATTCAACAAGTTCTGGAAACGTTCCACGGGAATGGCTTGCCAAATATTGGCTAAAGCTGTCCATAATTCAGTAAGGTTCTTTGGTGCTGTGTGATGGCCTTTCACGCCTTGTTCCAAAACATCCCAAAGATGCTCAATAGGATTTAAGTCTGGGCTTCTAGGTGGCCAATTCGTGACAGAGAAGTCAGAGGAATGCTCATCCAACCAGCCAGTAGCCAACCGGGATTTGTGAGAGGTACAGTTGTCTTGCTGGAAAACTCCATTACCGTGCGGATAACAGAACAGCATAAACGGATGGAGGTGATCACCCAGCAACTCTACGTACCGAATTGCACTGTGGGAGGTTGGTACACGCACCAAAGATCCCAAACTGTGCCACGAAAAAACACCCCAGACCATGATTGAGCCACCATGCCCTTGTACAGTTCCAGCCAGGCATGCAGGATCCATGGCTTCATGAGCCTGACGCCATATTCTCAGCCTCCCGTCGGCGTTAAGTAGTCGGAATCGAGACTCATCACTCCATGCTACTCGTTTCCTGTCCTCTACACTCCAGTCTCTGTGCTCTCTTCCCCAGGCAAGACGTGCAGCCCGATGGCGAGTATAGAGCAATGGTACTCTCGTAGGTCGACGGCTCCCGAAACCCATACGGTGAAGCGAGCGTTGCACAGTCCGTTTACTGACTGTACGACTGGCACCGTCATTAAACTGGGTGGTAATTTGAGCTAATGTTTGGCTTTGCTGGCTACGTACAATACGCCTGAGCCGTCTCTCACCACGCACTGTCAAGGCTAATTGTCCTTTGCAGTTTGCCCGATCGCTAGTTTTTTTTTCCACCATCCATGTATTCTTGGTATACTCTTGACACTGTCGACCTTGAAAATCCTAGCTGTCTGACGATTTCGGAAATTGAATGGCCCATGCGTCGCGCACCTATGATTTGTCCGCGATCGAAGGCGTCTATATCAGGCAGTTTACCCATACTGGCAATTCCAACAACTAATTCAGAACAACCACAGTACGCGCTATATATGCAGTTACCACAGCGCCCTCACTTGCGTATACATGATGCGCAGCGCTACACAATTTGCATAGGCTTTGCTATCCCTAATTCAGTGGCACTTCAGTGTGTATATATATAATATATATACATATATATATATACATATATACATACATACATACATATATATATATATACATATATACATACTTATATATATATATATATACATACATACATACATACATACATACATACATACATACATACACACACACACACACACACATATATATATATATATATATGTACATACATTTTATTTATCTCTATATATAAATGGTCCCTCAGATGGACAATGGAGATCTCTAGAAAGAGCCAGAAAGGCCCAAAATACACTTTCCTCGCTTCCCGAACCCGGAATCGACAAAGACGACCGGTGGACTCCCTGGTGGCTTGATCCACTTTATCTCCCAATTCGTGACTCGCGCCAGCCACCCCCGCTCGGCACGACCGAGACAGAAAAATGATTCCATTCCCTTCTCCAGATGTCACGAAGACGTCATTCCGCCGATCCTAAATGGCGTTGCCTCTTCAATCTGAGTTAGACTGATTGCTTCTGTTACCCGCACATATTTGCGATTGCATTGTTTAGATCTGGGTTTCTTAACCTGTGGTCCATGGACCCCTTGGGGATGTACGACTGTGCGGTCATCATTCAGTAAATAATGTAACATATTGGATCACGTAGTGGCGCTGCTTCCTTAGTTGTATCTTTGTTTTCACTGTTGAATCATCTGGGATTGGACGAGGAGTGCTATATTTTCGCGAGTCCGTATTTATGTAATGTTTTGTAATTGATAGAGTTATAGGATGTGTTTATACGACCCTTTTCAAGAGTATTTGGGTTTGTGCTATATATATATATTGTGAAACAATGCGTCATTACTATACAAAAACATTATTTCTTGACGCATTTGTTTTGTAATGTATCGATATCTTAATAACAGATATTTCCGGATGAAATACTAAAGATTACAAATCTTTAGTATATCATTGTATGCATATCGTTCCAGGGATTTCAGAATGAGACTATAATTTAAGACCCGGGTTTCGGCTCTCAAATGTTTCTAGAATCTGGTACGTTAGCATGGCTCGGGTTTGAGTAACACACGAACCGCGAAAAATATATTTATTTTTAATTTATTTTAATTTAAGTCAATTTAAGGTAATGGGTTCTAAAACCCGACATAACATAATCCTCTGTGAAGATTTAATGTTTTTATTTTCAATTTGCCACTCGATTAGAAGAAATGCGTCGAGGGCTAGATTCCACCATTTTAAATAATATAGAATCTGTTTTTAAGCTGCTTATAACTGCAGTAAATAAAATTTCGCTTGGAAATGTCATGTAATAAATCAAGAAAATGACACTAGGTGGCCCATCTACATGTATAAAACAGTTCCGTAACTGACTGACTCACTGACTGATTGACTGACTGACATGCAACGCACAGACCAAACCGCTGGACCTAAAGGGCTGAAATTTTGCATGGCGATTCTTCTTATAGTGTAGGAGTGCACTAAGAAAAAATTTTGAAAAATTCTTCTTAGATTTTTTTAAATTAACTTTTTAAGCTGTTTTAGTAACTTTTTTTAAGTTTGCATTTAAAATAATAATTTGAGGGTTACAAAATTTATATCACGAGAAAGATCATAAAAATTCCTTTAAAATTAAATCTTTTCCAAATCTTTACCTCCATTTTCTGATTTTTGGTGAATTTTTAAAGATTAACTTTTACAATTTTATTTATTAAATGCTGATCACGTGATTTCTTTTTCTGGTACTTTAAATAAATTTATCGTCACGTGCATAACAACTAAATAGACAAAAATATTTTTTTCTTGCTAATGCGGCAGACGATTGGACATTATCCCAAAAAATATTAAAATACAATAAAAGATATTATGTTCCTCAAACTGTACTATATTCTTTAGTATGTCCTATTACATTAAATTTGAATATTTTCTTCTACATTATTTTGTCTATAAAATATCCCTTACGTTTTTTTATACATATATTTTTTTGTTTTTTTTACATCAGTTGTATACATTGATCGTCGTATTTATTATAAATATATATAGTATATATTTATTATTGTTTTTTTTTTGCATTAATTGCATACATTGACCGTTGTATTTAATTTGAATGTACTCCGCCGCGAAGTGCGGGTTTTCAGCTAGTCTATCTATATATACGTTTATGTCCCTCCTCGACCTGAAAGGGTATCAAGTATTTAATACTGTGGATGGCAAAGGGTTCACTAAATGAGCCATTCACAAGCCAAATCGGTTCATTCCACTTTTTGAAAGATTTGAAATTGGAGTGTCAAAGATCTTGATGGACTCCCGCATCTTTCCCGCGGACTTTTGACATCCGCAATCAATTTCCCAAATAAGGATGACCAGCACTCAATGACAACATTTCTTGGCCGTCGAATAATAACTCCCATTTTCAAAAGGCAATCCAGCTAAGCCCATACTGTAATGTCAATCATTGCCATTCAACACGCAAAAAAGAGTACTCGATGATAACGGTCGATCGTTTAGTGTCGTTTCATCCCCAAAAAAGTAAAATAAATCAGTCGGTGACGTCTAACTGCCGCAGAAATAAGTACTCGGGAATTATTAAAAAATTCTTTCTATTATTTTTCTGTAGCAAAACAATAATTTGAAGACTAATTGGATGTTATACTTTTTGTCACTTGCAAAAAGTCCCTCAGTCCCTCAAAAATTGTCATAATAATAATGATTACTCCACGGATATTACAGATTTTATAAGTCGTCAGATAAAAGCCACATGTGCAGTACATTCTACAATTTGAAATTATTTATTTGAAATTATATTTTCGGAGGCATTTTCAAAAACGATGTCTACGCGTATTATTTTATCCCTTTTCTCCACTTTTTATTGGATGGACTGAGCCGATTCCGCAAGTGAACGGCTCAAATCTAGATAGTAGTAAATAGGGAAGCATGGTAAAACTCTTATCCAAATTGAAATGCTTTTTTAAACCTACGATTAACTTCTTTCGAATACCCGGTTCTGCAACCGTGGAATCCGGATTTTCGGATCTGATAATTTCCTCAGTTCTGCAATCCCTATATCCTTCCCATACTACTGTAATTAGAATTTTTAAAACTATTTCTTGCCTTATTGTGCTTCTGAATTTTTTTGTAGGAGATTTTCCCAATTTTTTGTATGAGATAATTCGTTGTAAAAGTCTTTATGGTCAAAGAGAAGGCTCGCCGATTACCAAAGGGCTCCACGGCACCAAAAAGGTTAAGAACCTTTCATGAGTTAACACGATTATATATATATATATATATATATATATATATATATATATATACAGTCAAATTTCTCTAGCCGGCTACCCTTCTAAACGGCCCTATTTTGTTCAGATCCGATTCTATTTCATTCTATACACACCATAGAGCCAATGTTATTTTGCCCCCTTTTCCACGGCTACCACTCCAAAACGGCCCCTTTATTCGAAACATGACTGGCCACCACAGAGAAGTTTCAGTGAATATATAAATATATATATATATATATATATATATATATATATATATGTGTGTGTGTGTGTGTGTGTGTGTGTGTGTGTGTGTGGGTGGGTGGGTGGGTGTATGTGTAACGAATTAACGCGTCTTTCCAAATTACTTTCAAAGCATATACCAAATTCTCCTTTTAATAAAGCCCAACCACTTTTCCAAAATGTGACCTAAAAATAACTTAATTAATATTTATACTGTCCCTCAATGCCCGTGTTTCATTCCGCAGGCGCTTTGTAATAAATAAGACTTGTTTGTAAAATTCTGACTTACTAACAGAACGCAGTAATGTGCGCGTGATCCCAGGTAAACGAGACTATTACATCATACCTCTCATGTATAGGTCATAGTGCTGGGTTGTTTTCGGCTCTCTTCGCCGTTATTGACTTTAGGCAATTTATTTTAAAGAATTCATCATGATTACTATTAAGTCATTTTTATCCGCAATAGATTTACCCAGGTTTACCCAGCACGCAAAGTTTACTACTCAGTAGGAAAAAGACACAACTAATAATTTAAATGACGAGAGAGAATTAAGGTTAAATAATTTGAAATGTTATTTACATATAAGCTTTCACCTAAAATTTACACAAACATATTGATATACTTTATAGATATACATTAAACAATTTTACCAACAATGACTAATAAAAACACTTTGAGTCCCTATCCTCTTAAAGGAAAATTAAATAAAAGAATTGTCACTCAAGCATGTGTAAAGCGGACTTACCCATTCAGCTGGGCTGATGTGCAGTGGTTTCCCATCTCTAAGGAAGACCTGTACTAAGTGAAATCGTACTCTAAAAAAAAAAACTGAGTACCAGAATATCTCTTCTCTCTGGTCGCATAACTTTTTATAACCTTCTCTTTTCTATACCACATTTCTATTTTCCAATAAAATCATTGTCCCCTCCTTCTGAGTCTAATATCAGACCGCCCTTTTTCAAACCTTGATCGCCAAATGGTCTAGAATTATTTCCATTATTAAATGTATCATTCTCATTTGGATTTTCTTTATCGATTAAAGTAGCGGACCCCACGCATATGGCGGCAAAGGCGACAAGCATTTCCCTTTTTCTACCCTAAAAGATTTTGCTACAATACTCCTTTGAAAACTTCCGCCCTTCCTACCCGCTTACTACCTTTGACTTCACAATGACCCTTTCTTACGAAACACTCTTTCACTTTAACCGCCCAATTCCTGCTCCTTTTAAACATATTTTTCTGACTCCGTCTTTCCATAGCTATATATTTTATTACCCTTTTCTCATTGTAAAATTGTTATTCTCTCTTTCGTTTCTATACTTATTCTTATTAAAAACTGCCCTTGTACGATTTTAGGCTATACATGAATTCACCTTCCTAAAATATACTTGCTAAAATTCTTAACATTCATACAAACTCTTAGGTGTGCTTTTATACCTTCTTACACAAACCTTGTATTTTGCCTATACGAACCCCACCTGCATTTTATCTGAAGGCAAGGTGTACCCCCACCTGTATTTGTTTGAAAGCAAGTTTTAGGAGTAAACAGCCTCAAAATTCCAAACGACATATCACTTTAGTTGGTTAGACTGAAAGGTCTCGCAATAGGACCGATTACTAACCAATTAGTCATCGTAAGCCCTGTTAGAACGATGACAACATTCATCTTATAATGCTGAACAGAATATTTCCCACCATGTTGCTCTCTTGTAACTTTAGCCAACGAGGAGGCCATGTTCTTCTTGCTCTCTAAGTCATCCATTGCAATGTAACTCGCGTTTGCCCTTTCCATTCTCCCGGCAAAGGCCGATGGCCACTTCTACCAATGTGTTCACCAAGCTTAGATACATAAAATACCTTCGGATAATGTTTTTTTCTTTTCTCCATGTCATTTTCTCGCCTTTACGACTGTGTCTACCTTTTCATTTAAATGTTTACGTCTAAATCTCCATCCCCACGAGTGACTGCCTACTGTATGTGTGAAATTTTCTGCTTCAACGCTTCTCCTCGGACCTTCCTCATCTAATTTCATTTTTCATTCATAATGTAGTGGATAATTACCATATACTACAATATATATATATATATATATATACCCGTCTGTATGTATGTATGTATGTATGTATGTATGTATGTATGTATGTATGTATGTATTGATGGTTGCAATGAAAACACTGACAGACAAGCAAAGCCAGGTTAAGACCGAACTGGAAATTGTGAAATCACGTCAGCTCTGTTGTATCTCAACTCAATCGAGGAGTGGACGAGATCTTCTCTCGTACTGCGGGGTATAAATAGCCGAAAATAAAACCCTTCGACCATCTGTGGTTAGGGGAAAATAAATAGCAGAGGTTCAAGCGACTCTGAAGAGGCCCTTCAGAACGGAGCCGGTTTCTGGTTTCAGACAAAAGAGTGTGGCCTTTGGATTGTCCGGTTCTCTGGAGCCCACTCACACGGTTGCTGTGAAAACTGTGTCAAGCCATATCCCAGCCACTTCCGATTTTGGATCACGGGATGCTTGCTGTATAGAGTGACTTCACCGACCTGCTGGGTCAAGTGCTTTGTGTAACATTTGTTGCGTGGTGGACAGGGCCGCGTCTGCACGCACAAACATATACACATACATAAATACATACATATATATACACAAACATATATATATAATATAATATAGATATATATATATATATTATATATATATATATATATATGTGTGTGTGTATATATATATGTGTGTGTGTGTGTGTGTGTGTATGTATTGGTCGAACGGAAATACAAAGGAATATGTTTATCTAGATTCTTGAATATATATAAGGTCGATACAAGCTATTTAGAAAGGAGGTTAATATATACATTACGTCTGGATTGAACACGTCTTAACAGCAATTTCTTTAAGGGTACATCTTTATTAACGAATGTCACACAGGACATTTCTGGTCCGTCTTTCACTCTAGTATTCCTGTTATGTTCTCCTGCTCGCCAAAATCATAGCGCGCTTCAATTCGGGGTCAAAGTTTCTCTTCTGAAGTTGCGGCAAAGGTTGGAGGCAGACTTCATGATTTATATGAAAACAAATTATTGAAAGGTGAGGAGGGAAAGGCAGAACACTATATACTGTACACACACACACTAAAGTTCTAGAAAAACAGGTATACTCGTCTAGTACTTCCTCGGGCATCGGCTATTAAAGCCCATATCATGCAGTGAACGTTATACAGTTCTCACACTGATGTTAGCAGAGACTTCAGCATTGAATTGCGATGTTATTGGTGCACTTCTTTCGCTCGCATGATTGTCAACAGCTGGCGCCTGTGATGATCATCTAGAGCAGTGCTTCCCAACCTTTTTTCGAATCACGACCCCCTTCAAGGTTTCCGCGTATCCTGCGACCCTCTGTTCTTCCCACTCTGTATATTTTCATCAAACAGGCATTTTAAAGGCATGACGAAAACACACCAAAATGCGTTTTGCATAATTTAATACCAACAAAAAGGAAATTTGTAAGAAATGGAGAACATTCAGAAATATTCATCCCCGAGTCAAAGGTGTCCGCGGCAAGAGAAGAACGGAACCTCGAGAAAAATAATGAACCGTATGAATTCAGATTTATCTGTATAAAACAGTTCCGTAACTGACTGACTCACTGACTGACAGATTGACTGACTGACATACAAAGCACAGACCAAACCGCTGGACCTAAAGCGCTGAAATTTTGCATGGCGATTCTTCTTATAGTGTAGGGGTGCACTAAGAAAGATTTTCGAAAAATTCTTCTTAGATTTTTTTTAAATTAAATTTTTTAGCTGTTTTTCGTAACTTTTCTTAAGTTTGCATTTAAAATAATAAATTGAGGGTTATAAAATTTATATCACAAGAAAGATCATAAAAATTCCTTTAAAATGAAATCTTTTTCGAATCTTTACCTAAATTTTCTGATTTTTAGTGATTTTTAAAGATTAAATATTAGAATTTAATTTATTAAATGCTGATCACGTGATTTCCTTTTTCTGGTACTTTAAATTAATTTATCCTCACGTTCATAGCAACGATGTAGACAAATTTTTTAAATTTTTATTAT
>OU015498.1:177969107-177999107 GCA_907164885.2 Dolomedes plantarius | reverse complement strand
GGGACGACCAGCGTGTGCAGTTCGTGTCCCATCTTCCGTAGTCTTCCACTTCTTCCCGGCATCACCAACAGTTGATCGTGACTGTGATAATTCTCCCGAAATTGTGCGAACAGACTTGCGACTAATGTAGTAACCAACTATAACACCTCTTTCAAAGTCACTAAGTCTATTTCGTTTCCACATATTGTCACAATTTCACAGAGAACTAACGACGTTATCACTTCGCGCATCGTATTTAACCTTAACAGATCATGTATGAGCACTGGATTTGCGTAAAATCCGACATGAAGTCGGTTTTTAAGCAAATCCGTCGGCATACGGTCCATTATTGTAGGGTAATGTAACTATACATATACACTCTACCTACCAATAACTGTAGAGATACCTGCATATTTCACTTACTCTGCATATTCTGGGATCACTGCTAGTTAGACGACCGGGATATAAGTATAAAAATGTAATGGTTGAGTTTAGTAGTCGATTAGAAGCAGCATAGCAAATTGTAATGAGCTCAGTGATTTTGAAAGGAGAGTTATCGTGGGATGCTCTTGCTTTACTTGATGTATTTTGTGATATATATATATATATATATATATATATATATATATATATATATATATATATATCTGAATAACGAACTGTAATCGATTCTGTAGAGCGAACGCCCCTGGATTGTAAACAATAGCAAATGATTCTTGTTCTTTAAGTCAGTGAAAGGTCTCTCGAAAATGTCTGTAGTCTTATGAGTCATCTCTGCGTATTGACGAGTTAAGACACCCCCCTTGCGTATTTATAGGGCGGGCGCAGGGTGTGGCCCACGTGTTTCTTGAAAATGTCAGGGGCATCAAAACATCCGTTCAATATATTTTCTCCTCGGGCTTCGCTTCTTATCAGACTCGGATATCTAGATAATATTCGTGCATGAGTATATATATGTGAGTGTGTGTGTGTGTATGTGCTTGTTTACAGCGAATATTCTCTATCCGGCCAACCCTCTAAATGACCACATTTTGTTAAGAACCGCCGATTCAAGACTCATACAGCCAATGTTATGGGAAAATCAGACCTTTTTCCTTCTTCTACTATGGCATGACTCTATGTATGTATGTTATATATATATATATATATATATATATATATATATATATATATATATATTATATATATATATATATAGGTATGTATATATGTCACGTTTCACCACATGACGTTCCATAATAAACACAAAATCCAGGCAGAGTTCTTATAAAATTGAAGTCCTTTATTTCTCTAGAGTTGATGGCGGAGATCAGAGCGTCCTTCTAGCATGACGCGGAACATACATGTGTTCACATACAGAGGCAACCACAGAATGCGTGTCGGCTCTCTTAGCCAGGGGCTGTATAAAATAGAGTCAGCGACTGTTTACGTAAACACAGATATTTGTCGTGTGTGGTAGCTGGTGCAATTCTTAGAAGCATATGGGTGCGTTTATCTTTATGGTATTATTTGACATTTTGGATCGCTTTATATCTGGCATCTGCAACCATTATCTCTGAGATATTGTGAAATGAGGATTTAGATGACTAGAGACGGGGTTTTGTAAATCCTCCTGGAGCGGCACGGCTCTATATTTCTATCAACTGGTTCGGATTTATAGTGGTGTTTATCCCATACTTTTCACCCTCTGCTGCCGTTATTTGTCTGAATGTATTTTTCTGGGACTTGCAGATGTTCATTTGCTGTTGGGTGGGCTATTCTGAGAAAAGGGGCCTATCTTAGACAGATGTGGGGACCCGAACTATAGAAAATAGACGAGATTAAAAATTATAATGTTACATATATATATATATATATATATATATATATATATATATATGTGTGTGTGTGTGTGTGTCTGTGTGTGTGTGTGTGTGTGTGTATACAGTATGCCCACTAAAGTCCCTTCCCACCCTCTTAACTTCAAAACGGCTGCTACTATATTCATAAAAGTGGTGTCTAGGTATAGTAAAGTAGCCATGCGCTACCGAATGAAACCACCTACCGCGCCACCTGGTGGAAAACTGTGGAGTTAGCATTCTTATCTCTAAAACGGAACAAGATAGGGAAAAAAGTGATTTACAAATTTGTAGAAAATCATCGATTTAGTACGAAAAGATACATTGTGGACATTAATGAGAAGACTACAACGGTTAAAACGCGCATTTGTTCTTTCGTGATTTCCTACACTGTGACGTGAAAAAAGGATCTGAGAAATAAAAAAACAACTAATTTTAACAATATACCTTTATTTGAGATGTTCAAACTTCTCACCGACAGCTGCAATACACATTCGGATCCTAGTTTGAATCTCAGGTTGCACACGTTGGAGCATAGAGCGTGACACGTTGGCACAAGCGTCCGTAATGCGTCGTTTAAGGTCCTGCAATGTTTGTGGAGGGGTCGCATACACCTGCTGTTTCAGGTATCCCCACAGGAAAAAGTCCAGTGGATTCAGATCAGGCGAACGTGGAGGCCACTCTTCGAAACCTCCATACCCAATTATTTGGTCCCCGAATTCCTTGACGAATACTGCTTCACTGGAGATCTCAGCTTTGGAATACTCAGCCATGACCACGAGCATCAACATACTACAACCTCAAGAAGATGTCTCTTTTATAGCTGTCTCAGGTGAACAGGCGTGACGTTTCCTACGTATTTGCATACTGCAAAAATTTCGAACACCAAGAGCAGGTTGCGTTGAGTTGATGCGACACTATTTTACACGATCTACGTATTGTCTACTCTGTTTATAAAGACAATCAGT
This sequence comes from Dolomedes plantarius, assembly GCA_907164885.2. Taxonomy (NCBI): domain Eukaryota; kingdom Metazoa; phylum Arthropoda; class Arachnida; order Araneae; family Dolomedidae; genus Dolomedes; species Dolomedes plantarius. The sequence continues at coordinate 177,996,322 of OU015498.1, read as the reverse complement.
ACAAAGATGAAACCCTCGAGGTTTGAACCGCGGTCCTTTTGATTGCGGATCAAAAGCGATATACCACTGTGCACATTGCGGTGTCGTGTTTTGCCCGAAAGATAATCATTTCTCCTTTCGTTCAAGTTTCATGACGTCACAGTGTAGGAAATCACGAAAAAACAAATGCGCGTTTTAACCGTTCTATTCTTTGCGTTACTGTCCACAAGGTAACTTTTCGTACTAAATCGATGATTTTCTACAACTTTGTAAATCACTTTTTTTCCCTATCTCGTTCCGTTTTCGAGATAGGAATGCTAACTCCGCAGTTTTCCACCAGGTGGCGAGGTAGGTGGTTTCATTCAGTAGCGCATGGCTTTTTTACTATACCTAGACACCACTTTTATGAATATAGCAGCAGCCGTTCCGAAGTTAAGAGGGTGGGAAGGGACTTTAGTGGGCATACTGTATACACAGTGCGGTAACTAGCCATTCCTGTTCCCTGGGCAAGAATTTGCATTTAGGCTCCTTAATTAATTACGTTTGGGAAATAATAAAACAAATACATTATAATAGATTTTTAATAAGGTTTATTTTAATTGCACTTCTCTGGCTTTCATTTCAGCATTTTCCTTAATTACATCATGATAATTAATAATTTTAACGATATTGTATTCTATTGAAATAATAGAAAGATTGGGTAATCGTTCTTGTCCGATAGTTGATCTTAAAAAAAATTTTAATTAATCTAAAACTTCTCTCGCACGAAGCAATAGAAACGGGAAGAGTTAGAAATATTCGAAGAGTGACACTGATATTTGGCTAAGACTCAATTAAACCAAAATCATGAAGAACCTGTAGAATATTATGCGGAGATGCAGTTTCTATATTTTGTATAAGAGTCGTTACTTCAGACTTAAAACTTTCAATTTCACATGTGAATTCGTACTTTTTAAAATTTTTGCTATATTTAATAGCGAGATCTGCAGCCGATTTTTTAAAATCTGCAACACTCATGCATTGTAAAGACAAGCCATAAAGATAGGAAAAATCGTCAAACAGAGTTTTCATTTTTTGATAACGTCCATATATTCTAGACAGTAGAGTGTCAAGAACACTGCAAATTTGTATTTAAAATAATTCTTCCGGTGTGAAGTTACTTCCTTCATCTGGTGTTTCATTTATTTCCATTAAATTTACTCTTCTCTTTCGTTTGTTAAAAAAATCCCTTCTCTATACCCATTTCGTCAGCTAAATTTTGTACTTCCAGGAAATCTTTTTGTTGTACTGCTTTATTTGTTCGATCGATACACTGTAGAATTTTATTCCATATAGAAAGAGTACTGATATATCTATTATTAATTTGCAAAATCAAACTGTTTGCATTTGATACAGCTTCCGGATTTGAAAAATCGTTTGCAATCGTTTCCAGTCCTTTCATTACTGCAGGTAATTGTAAATCCACTAAAAAACTTTTAAAAGGTAAAAAAACGCCAAGCTTCAAAACAAAAGTTATGACTAAAAAATGGTGAGATATCAAATATCCAAGTTTTTTAAGTTCTGGTACTTAATTTCCTATTCACGAATTTTTCACATCTAAGTGAAGTGGTTAAGCATGACTTGTTGACCCTTCTACCCTAGGCCAAACTCATCATAACCTTTTTCTGAAAATTTAAGTTTTAAATATTTATACATGCCAGGCTTGTCGGCCGACTTTACGTATTTGGAATAAATAAATGTTGTCCGTTGAAACGTCGAAAGTATGTTATTTAGTTGTATGATTTATTCATTTTAGTTATTTATGCAAAATATGTGTGTCCTATTATTTGCTTACTTTTAAAATGAGTGTAGCAGCATTTTTAAGATGGTCACGAATTATTCTATAAATTTGAAATTTATTTTCACGTTACATTTGGGCAACGTAACTCCAAAGCATGATATTCATATTTTTTGTTGTTTAATGCAAAATTGTTCCTTTGGGGAATGATAACATTATTTATTATTTTTCTTTCTAGCTAACGGTTTGTTTTGTTTGACATCATGCATCAACTTCAAATAGACTGATTAAAAGGCTTCAAAGACTGATTAAAAGGACTAATATCGCATTAAAACTCTGCTAAGAAATGTAATTGAGTCCTAGGGCTTAATAAAATTGGATATTTGGTATAACACCATTTTTTGTCGTACCTTTTGTTGGAATGATGCTATAAACATACTGTCTAACAGAGAAACGAAGTGCGCAGTTAAAATATGAAATTGATGTTTTAAATTCACATCTAATATATAAAAATGAATGTTTGTATCTCTGTAATTGTATAGAAATCCACAGTTTAGGAGCAACGATCGTGAAATTTTACATACAGGCGTCTTTAAAAACAGCCGAGGGTCTGAAGAACTTCAAAAATCGAAATTAATTACCGTTGATTTATAATTAATAAAAAACCAAAAATTTTGAAACTAAATGTAAGATGTTACACTTTGTGGAATCACCCCTCTGAATATGGCGTCCACGTTAGGGTTAGCTGGCAAACAGCGAGCGAAAAGATAAAAATAAATAAAATCAAAAAGTTTCAAGTTATATATTAAACCAGAATAATAAATGAAAATAATAATCTTTCAAGTCAGATTTTATACTCTAAAATAAATCGGATCCAACGGCATATTGACACTATCACACGCGATGGAAAATTCGAATCAACCACGCTAAGTGTCACAAGATCATTTTTAATCGCTACTGCAACCCCCCTCGCTTATGACTTTGTGTCTATTGAAGAGTTAAAGACTAAGCTTCTATCCTGCTAACTTATTTCTAACTTAAAACTCCTCTTACTCCATAAATACATGTATATTCACCAACCCATAGCAACTTTCCAGTAATTTTAGTACAAATATTCTCCTATTTACACAATACACCAGCATGTTATTGTGGCGCCTTCGGTAAGAGCGTTCATTTACTACACTACACGACGCGGGTTCGCATACGGATCGTACAGATTTTGCTAAACCTGTATTTTCAGCTTTTTTATGGAGGCTTTTTTGTTTCAGCTTTTATTTTATTATTTTTTAAATTATTATTATTATTATTTTTATTTATTATTTTTTAAAATTATTTTTATTTTATTTTATTATTTTTATTTTATTTTATTTTTCATATTATTAATGTGTATAACATTTCGTATACTTTTTTTTTCTATGTTATTTATACTGTGTTTATTTTTTTAATGGATTTTGGTAGGTTTATTATAAATTTATGTATTTTATGTTTTACTTTTCAGGAATTTTGCTCCAATGATAAAGGCTAAATCTTTTCTATGTTATTTATACTGTATTTAGTTTTTAAATTGATTTTGGTTAACAAACATTCGACAATTTGAAATTTTTACTTTTCAGCTTTACTTTCCTAAAGACAATTTGACATTTTTCCTTTTCAGCTTTTAGTGGTTTATTATAAATGTATATATTTTATGCTTTACTTTTCAGGGATTTTTTGCTCCAATGATGAAACGCTAAATCTAGCTGAATTCTGAAGAAATTATTGTAAATTTATGGTTTTTTATGTTGGGTTTTCTTTTTATTCATGTGTATAACATTTCACATGCTTTGTATTCTATGATATGTATACTGTGTTTAGTTTTTAAATTGATTTTGGTTAACAAACATTCTTAAAATCCCGGGCAACGCCGGATAAATTATCACCTGTGTAGGTTGATAATTTATAAATTTTAAAACTGTTACCACATGTATATTTACAGATCCACAAGAACTTTCCAATATTTTTAATTAATAAATAACCAACAACTCTCGATTCACAAGCGTACAGTAGATGGCGCCACTATTTTAATTTTTTTGTGTCTATTTCGTTGTTATGTGACGATAAATTTATTTAAAGTACCAGATAAAGAAATCACATGATCAGCGTTTAATAAATTAAATTGTAAAAATTAATCTTTAAAAATTCACCAAAAATTAGAAAATGGAGGTAAAGATGCGAAAAGGATTTCATTTTAAAGGAATTTTTATGATCTTTATCGTGATATAAATTTTACAACCCTCAAATTATTATTTTAAATGCAAACTTGAAAAAAGTTACAAAAACAGATTAAAAATTTAATTTAAAAAAATCTAAGAAGAATTTTTCAAAAATCTTTCTTAGTGCACCCCTACATTATAAGAAGAATCGCCATGCAAAATTTCAGTCCTTTAGGTTCAGCGGTTTGGTCTGTACTTTGTATGTCAGTCAGTCAATCAGTCAGTTAGTCAGTTACGGAACTGTTTTATATATATATAGATTTTTATTACTATCTCTATATCGTAACGTTAACTTCATGCGCACACATTATTTTTAACTGGCATTCAATTGGCTGTTAAAACTTTATATTTACATCCTATTTAAAAGAAGTAGGGTGTAAATTGTAGGGTGGAAAGTTGGTAAAATTAAAATTTTGTGCAATGTATTTTAATTTCTCGATTAAAAGTAGTTTTTTTCTAAAAATCAATTTATTTCGCTTGAAAAGCTAAATATTTTATGCACGCGGTTTATATTATTATTACTATCTTTATATCGTAACGTTAACTTCATGCGCGAGCATTATTTTCTTATGCTTTTTTTATTATTATCATCTTTATAATAGCTTTATTTTCATATGGTTTTAAGCAACTATCATTTTTATTCATATTATGTTGGTTTTTTATTAATTAAAAATTAAGGGTAATTAATTTCGATTCCGGAAGTTCTTATCTTTATTTTCATATGCTTTTTCATTTACGAATTATTCAAATGTTGGTTGAAAAACTTTTGCGTAATTTATATATTTGTGCGTGTTTAATTATTGAAATTAATAAATTTATATTTCTGGAGAGGATGTTTCAGATTTTAGTGGTACTATGATGAAAGGCTGAATATACCAAAATTCTGAGGAGTTTATTATGGAGGGAAAAGGAATTTAATATGTAGAGGATGTTTATAGGAGTTAAATGTGGAGAGGAGTTGAATGGTTTGCAGCCCTCAATCAAACACTTCATTTTTTTAAGAGGCAACGCTGCAGTCATATCATTGTTCTATTGGAAATTTCTGCTGAACCTGTAATTGCAGCTTTTTTTTACCCCAATGATGAAAGGCTAATTCTAGCTGAATTCTGAGGAGTTTATTATAAATTTATATATTTATAGATTTCACAAGGTTTTTTTTCTATGTTATTTATACTGTGCTTAGTTTTAAATTAATTTTGGTTAACAAACATTAGAGAATTTGACATTTTTACTTTTCAGATTTTAGTATTAAAATGATGAAAGGCTGAAATTCTGAGACGTGTATAACATTTCACATATATTTTTTATGTTATTTATACTGTGTTAATTTTTAAATTGATTTTGGTTAACAACAAACATTCTTAAAATCCCAGGCATCGCCGGGTACTTCAGCTAGTTAACTATATTTTTTGCTTTCTGTTATTTTAATGACTTTATTTTTAAGACGGCCGCCAAGCCTGACATGTATAAATATGTAAAACTTAAATTTTCAGAAACAGGTTATGGTGAGTTCGGTCTAGGGAAGTGTTTCTATCAACAAGTCATGCTTAACCACTTCACTAAGATGTGAAAAATTCGTGAATAGGAAATTAAGTACCAGAACTTAATAAGCTTAGATATTTGATATCACACCATTTTTTAGTCATAACTTTTGTTTTGAAGTTTGGCGGGTTTTTTTTACCTTTTAAAAGTTTTTTTTAATGGATATCAGTTATTTTTTTCAAATAGGTAAATAACCATTCACAAACTGGGCTTTTGCCGGCAAACAATTGCCTGATTTTTTTACCTGGAGTCTCATCATCAGTTACAAATGTGTCACTTTGTTCACTTTATTGGAGCACTTTTTGTTTTTTCGAATCTCTGTAATAGGCCTGGTTGTTTTTTCGTTTTAATTGTAATTTGGATGGCATTTTTCTATTCTAGTCAATCTTTATAAACACAATGGGTAATATCGTAATAAACACTATTTATACATCATTAATCATTTGTTATATGTATATTTTGTATACGTATATGTATATTTTATTGAGAAATTAATATTTCTCTATTTTGCAAACCCATGCGGTTGTAGCAAAAAGTAAAGTATGAATAATAATTAATCCTTTTTATTTGAATTCAATCCTTAGTATTTTCTATGGACATATAAAACAAACAAACAAATACGGACATACATATACAAAATAATTAAAAATTCTGTACACTTACTTAAGATTTCACTCCGGTTCCCCTGAATACAACGAAGCCTTATGCGGGAATCGAACCCGCGGCCCCGGCGTAGCGAACCTTAGCCACTTAGCCACTGGGCGAAAAGCGAAATTCTTCTATGATTAAACAGTTGGGAAAATAACGTTGTTGATGAATAATGGTTGCCATTTTGGCGTACTATCGCCCTGAGATGCTAATTTTACAGTTTTATGCTAATTAAAGAAAGAAATATTTTTTTTTTCACTGAAACATATAAAATATTTTAAGTCAGCGAATAACTTATCAAAAAAACTTATCTTCAATCGAATCTGTTCAATATTAAACTCTATAGGTCTTCTTAAAATGTTGCCGAAAACTCGATTCTAGCAAAATCCATAACTTTACAGAAAATTAAAAATTCCGTATCTCGGTTAATTTTTAACTTTGAAAGTTCATTTTTATCTCAATTTAAATTACTCGCTGATTAATATTCTTCTACTTTTTGTTTTAATTTTGTACTATGCTTGGTTCATTCAGAATTTTATAATTTACGCACACTGCTTTAACATGGGAAGTATTGGAGAGTGGTGTGCAGAGTACATAAGCAGTAAGCGGTCTGACGAATTTTTGTACTTGGCACGTTTATTCATTTGGCGTCTATTTTGTTTTTTTTAGCTTGGCGTTGCAGGTCGACCGCCCTGCTGGATACAGGATCTTTATTGCACTAGCTTTTGATGACCACCTTGTATCAGAAAAATTTTTAAGTGATAATTTTAGCCAGTTCATTAAAATGTCACAACGTGTGGTTGAGGACTAGAAAAAATGAAATAATATCTGCTCAATACCAAAAACAAGTAATCATTTCTCGCGTTGCAGTTGCAGCGTAGATACCAGGTAAATTTAGATTATGAACTGCACAAGGTACAAATATTGCTAAATTGTTTCCAAAATATGTGCAATTACTCCCCTATATCTGCCAGCCATATTGTCAAAGCCTTGCCTCCTGCAATCCTGCATATCCGATTTATCAACTTCAATTTTATTTAAAATTTCAGTGGATAAAACTTCTCCCTTTTTTTTCATGTGACTGAATAAAGTTGATGAAGTTTTCTTCAATCGTTACCTTTCCATTACAGTCAACATGGACATATTTTATCATCTGACTCATTTGCTCTTTTCTTGAAACATCAAGGGCGCAGTCGAATAAATTGGTGTAGTACTTTGCTTTCTGAATTCTGCTTATGATTTCATTTTTAGTTTTGTCCCCAACTAATTTTATTATTTCATTTTGAATAGTGGGTGATAAATAAGAATCTGAACCTTTTTTTATGTTTTTCAACATGTTCCTTTAAAGTAGAATTATAATGGCTAGCAAATTGAATCAAATTTTCAAAAATGCCGCAATTAGGATCTCCAGTAATTTTATTTGAACCTCTAAGAGCAATATTATTTTTGGCACAGAATAGAATAGCATCCAATATTATTTTCAACATTTCACACCATATAAATTTTTCCTAGTTAATTGAATTAACTGCATAATCATCAATTGCATTTCTTGATTTTATATTCTTTTCCATCATTTTCAAGTTCACATACAAATTTCGGTGCTCCGGAGAATTTTTATGTTGGGGAATAACAGGATGAAGATGTTCCCAATCGTGAAATCCTTTTTGTGGGTCTGAAAGATTATGCGATTATGTCCAAAAAGCATGCAAGGAAAGCAAAATACTGCATTTTGATTAATAGAATATAAAATGCATTTTCTTTTAACAGTTTTTTCATTAATTTGTTTGACATGAAACCAGACTTTTGTAAATTTTCGCCCAGAATCATCTGCTTTTAACGTGTTAATGTTGTCACCTTGATCTGGACCATGTGTGACAAGGAAATATATTAATTTATTTGTAATAGCAGGCCAGGAATGAGGATCGTTGTAATTTAGCAGTATTTCTTCTGGAACAGAAGAACACATATTTTGAACGGTGTTATCGATTTGTGAGACAGTACTTTGTGTAGGCTCGTCCGCTTTTAAATCATTTTAGGGCAACTGTAGTAAAATATCTTGTGAAGCAATTGATTTTCTTCCTGCAGAAAATCTACTCTTTAATCTGCTCTTTTTTTTCTTTTCTGAGAATTGTCGTTCATTGAAGGGGTAGATGTCAATTGCAGTGTTGTATCATCAGTTTGTGCAGCAATAGTAGATTAGACATTCCTCCGTTCTCTGGTGTTTCTGTTCTTAACCATTTAAAAATTGTTGCGACATTGATTTTCATTCTTCTAATTTTCGTTATAATTATCTTTAGTGCAACCGACAGTTGCTTAGACATTTTTTAACTAGAACTAAACAAAAATATTATTTTTAACATGTTGTCTGTACAAGTATAAAACAGTTATAAGGTACTGTAAATTGCATACTAACTATTATTTATAGATCGAATACAAGCACGTGACGAAAAATCATTTGTTTGGATGCCCTCGTATCCCACATTCCCATCTTTTTTACAACCAAACATTTTACGGAAAATAATAAAAATCTAAAAATTTGTTGCATATGAAATTAATTATTAAAACTTCACTATAAAACTCAAATGGTACATTAAAAAGTACTAAACGAAATAATCTAGAAGTACGTAAAAACTTAACATTGAAAATCACGTTACATACAAATACAAAAGTACAAAATTACCTACAGAAATAACAAAAACCCAACATAACGAAACTGACAAGGTTATTGAAACACTTTCGCCACATGTCTTCGAAAGGTGTCGCGTGTCTTCGAATGAAATCCTCGAAATATTCCAGTCAAATAATCTTAATATTATTATTGGCATTCTTACCTGTTTTCACAAACACATATACGCGAAAACTCAAGTATAGTGACTCGTTGGTGTATTTAATCTGTAACCAAACTTAAGTTAGACAACTTAACATAGGCACGTTGAAAATATCAGTCAGTTCTGCCGTTTATTCGAATGTTCATGTTGGTGAGCAGAGCCCTCTAGGATCGAGGTAAGGCAAAATCTAACAAGCAGTAAGACGTATCATCTGGGCCAGGATCATACGTCTCCAGTCTCCTCGTCCAGTCCTGTCCAGATGATACCTCTCCGTCCTGTCCTGGTCCAGATGATGTGTCACCTGTTACTCCAGTCCCAGATTCCGATATCCTGATTCCTCCAGTAGTCCAGACCAGAAGGAGAATGGTGAAGAGGCCCCAGCGACTTATCGCTCAGTACTGTGGTTGAGTCCATCCCATGGACTCAAGGTGGGGAGAGTGTTACGAATATGAGCAGCCGAGAGGGGGCGTGGTCGCTGAGAGTCGTAAGTCTATATGTCTAATATACATATACATCTATGTATATTAGACAGATGCATATACATACTTAGTATGCATATCCTATTATACACATTGTGTATGAATGTATCTATTATATGTACACATACATATGTAAATACACAATCAACGCTCGATTTAATAACCGGCCATACAACGTTATAGCAACTGTTCCAATACAACGACCAGTGCAAGGAGTCCCCAATGGAATCCTCCTATAATGATATGTTGTTTTCAAATTTTCGATACAGCGGCCACTTGTCATAACGAATTTTTTCTTTTCGACGCAGGTGGTCGTTATAACAAGCTTCGACTGTATATGGACATGTACAGTAATACTTCTCTAAGGCGCCCTGTAATGGTTCCTCAGGGGCTGTTTTCAGAGGTGTCCGACTAGAGAAGTTTCACTATATATGTAGATATACATACCAAAATGTAGGTTAAACACAAAATTTAAGGAGCAGTAGACTCTTTGTCATTTTCAATAAAATCCATCGTCAATTACCGAGCCTGAAAAATGAAAAATCCGGCAACTAGAGATCCAGAGACGAGAAGTGATAAATGCCTGACATCTCCGAGTCATCGCCTGTCAACAGTGCGTTGATTTTTTTCGGAAATATCTGTCATGTGCCCGGCACATGTGGCTCTCCATTACCGCTCTTTTCTTTCGGTCGCGTCAGGAAGTCCAGTAATCGAGTTCAATATCCGTCTGTTTAATTTTCTCCGGGGAATATTTCTCACTTTCGAAATGGAACATTTATGCAGAGGCTGTGGCAACAACTGACAACGATGGAGAGGTTTTGTTTACTAAAGGGTTAAAAAGGGATATCAGAGTTGCAGATCATTATGCATGGTTCTGCCAAACATTCGTCTAATTCACCGCGGTTTGCTGGCCATTTTATTATGGGGGGGGGCACCATATAGGCGAATCAGCATTACTTCCTATGAAGGGACGACACAAACGGAGGTATTGTAGTGGCGCACGCAGGGATTCGATCCGAGCACCCTCAGCACCAAAAGCCAGCGCGCTGTACCACAAGGCCACCACAAGCCCATATATGTATATATATTAATTATATATAAATAAATAAATATATATATATATATATATATATATATATATATATATATATATATATATATATATATATATATATATATATATATATATATATACAGGTGACCCTCCTATAACATGGTAGATAGGTTTCTAGAAAATGTCGTGCTGTGTGATACCGTGTTATATAAGACCCAGAGACAGTACAAAAAAGGGGGTTACGTTCCGAAAACTTATTAAAAACAATTTTTTAATATTCCCTATAAACAAGTTAATTTTTATTAAAAATATAAATGTATGTATAACACAAAACGAAAAGAAACAAAACATTATTTTCATTTAATGTGACATTAATTTAATAAATTTCTTCCTCATCACTGCTAAGTTCAATCAAACGAGAACATGTTTTCGGTTGAACGATGTCACCTTCACTTTCAGAACCTTCTTCTTCATTTAGATTTTTTTCACCTTCTATCCTCTTTAAAAAATCTGTAATTTTGGTTTGTTTGCTGGTTCTTACAAGGTCACTGCAGATTTCACGGTATGAAGATGGACAATTTTGCAGCTCCCTTTTGAATTTTCGGCTTCTTTCAGCGGAAGGGTCTGCATTCAAGAAAAATGATTCAAGATTTTCAACTAAGCTTAGGCCTTCTTGCAATTTTATAGAGTTATAAATGAATAAATTATAATTTTTTATATATTTTCATGTAAAGCCACTATAGTTTATTGTTCCTTCCCGTCATTATTTTAAGGTAATTTAGTTTTTAAATGTGTTAAACAAAAATCATGATATCTAGTGATGTAGAAGTACAGTGTTGTACAAACGTTTTCGCAATTTTTTAATCGTGTCAGAGCAAAATCGTGTTGTAAGATGCCGTGCTGTAGGAGGGCTACCTGTATATATATAAATACATACATACATACATACATATATATATATATATATATATATATATATATATATATATATATATATATATATATATATATATATATATAAATAAAATGTAAATGTTGTACATTTAACCTAAACGCGTATTATAGCAATTCATTCAATAATTTTTTTTACAGTCAATTCCTTTGCCTTCTGTTTCATTGTGTACCCACATTAATGTCAGCAATTATCCGGAAAATTGTTTGACGAACAAAGGCAGCCGTTTCGGACCGGCAACAATGCGAGAGCATGCTCTTCCCATTGTTGCTTCGACCGTTCTTCTCATTTCCCATTTTTACTACCACTTGTTTCTTTGCGCGGTAGATACATGCCAGATCCCTTACCCGTTCTGCCGAACGTCGTTTCGTCTGTCAATATTGACGACTGCCCGAATGCAATTTGTTTTTGGGGAGATTCCCACAACCCCGAATGTTTTCTATATTGGTTTTGCATATCATACTGTGTGAAAGATACGTACTCAATATATATATATATATATATATATATATGTGTGTGTGTGTGTGTGTGTGTGTGTGTGTATTTTTATATATATATATATATATATATATATATATATATATATATACACTCATGGACAAAAAAATTAGCGCACCAAGAAATAATTGCGGGATCGTAACGAAACTTGCAATGAAGGTACATGTCGGCAAGATATGCAAATGATTAGAAATGCAGCGTGATTGCGCATTACGTATAGCCGGTAGAGGACGTTGAACATCGTACTCTGTGGAGTATAAAACAGGTAACCAAAGCTTGTTTGAGTGTGATGAATCATTTACAAAGGAAGAGCTGAGATAGACATGCCATTACGCCGTGTTCGAAGACAATATAAGCAGTTGTCGCAGTTTGAGAGGGGGAGAATCGTCGGGATGATGGAAGCTGGGTGGTCAGCTAGGTGAGTAGCTCGTCAATTAGGCCGCTCTGATTGTGTTGTGAGGAGGTGTTGGGACCAGTGGACCCGAGAGATGTCATGTACACGAAGACCAGGCTCAGGACGCCCTCGACAGACCAGTCGTCGAGAAGACCGCCACATCGTAAGAAATGCACGCGTACAGCCAACTGCTTCATCGTAGTGATGCGACATCGATAACAAAACATCGATGTTTTGAAACATCGATACTCAATATTAAAACATCGATGCTAATAAAACATCGCCCAAAAACCATCGATGTTTTTAAACATCGATGTTTTTAAACATCGATGCTTTAGAACATCCATTTTTTAAAACTGGTTTAGTAACCTCTAACATTAATGTTACATCGGTTTGTCGAGGGGGGAGGGGCTGATTTAATTTTACTCTCTGATTGGACAGGCACAAATGACAAAAACTTGGTTGTTTTGGGCTACATTGATGACTTAAAATTCTCGTTGTAAATACCGCCATGTTTTGCCTTCAAATGTCCAGATAAATTCGTGGTATTGTCAGAAGTTTTGAGGGACGATATTGCATTTCGCTAATTTGTCAGTGGTTTTGTAAAAATATTTCCAAACGGTACTTTTGGGAGGCATCTTACTAATAATATTAACGTCAACTTATATAAAACCAGAACAAAACAAAAACTTAAATGGATGCACTCGTGTATATACTATTTGTAAAATAAAACCCATGGAAGGTTCTGGAGTGTCAGGAACATTCCAAGCGCTCTGATTGGTTCATTGGTTGCTAATTGCCATCTGTCTGTTTGCTAAGGAATCATTTCCCCTTTTGTATTCGCCCTTTTCAGAATTCAGACTTACATTTACTGACTGTGAAAATTATGCTACGTGATAAATTTTTTTTATTACGGTACTTTTTCATTAAAAAAAAACATCGAGACAACGTAAAACATCGAGCACAAAACATCGATGTTAAAAAAACATCGGCTTCAATAAATCGATGTTTTGAAAACATCGACATCGATGTCGCATCCCTACTTCATCGGCCGCCATCCAGGCACAGGTAGCACCTTCACTAGGGGCCTCTGTGTCTTCTCGAACCATACGAAGGCGCCTGGCTGAAGGACAGTTGGTATCGTGGCGCCCATTAAGTGTGTTGCCCTTGACGCCCACCCATCGACGCCTCCGTTTGGAGTTTTGCCGCACACGAGGAAACTGGACTGCAGCGGAATGGAACCAGGTCGTCTTTAGCGACGAATCCAGATTCAATCTCGGCAGTGATGACAATCGTGTTCGTGTGTGGAGAGCCCATGGTGAAAGCTTCAATCCTGCCTTTGCTGTACAGCGACACATAGCTCCCACAGCTGGTGTGATGGTATGGGGTGCCATTGCTTACAATACACAGTCATCCCTAGTATTGTTCCGTGGCACCATGACAGCCCAGCGGTATGTTCATGAAATCCTTCAACCACATGTGTTGCCACTCATGCAACGGCTCCCAGGAACCATTTTTCAACAAGACAATGCTCGGCCTCATACGGCAAGGGTGTCACAAGACTGTCTCCGCACTGTTACTACCCTTCCTTGGCCTGCCCGATCCCCAGATTTGTCTCCAATCGAGCATATCTGGGATCATTTGGGACGACGAGTTGGGCATCCCACGAGTTTGAACGAACTAGAGGCAAGGTTACGGCAAATATGGAACGAAATGTCTCAAGACATCATACAGAATTTGTATGACTCAATGCCCGATCGTATCGCATCGTGCATTCGCGCTAGAGGGGGTCCTCCGTTCTTTTGCCTTTTTCTCTGAAATAAATTATCCTTTTTCTTTGATTTTCTTATCATTTACTTATATCAAAGTAGTCAGTACGTATGTAAAATTTCATTTCATTTTGACGACTCCTTCTTGGTGCGCTAATTTTTTTGTCCATGAGTGTATATATATATATATATATATATTATAAATACAGAGAAACATGAATGAATGAGATACCAATGATGATCTTTATAAAATGCTAAAATAAAGAACAGAACTTAATATATTTCCTATAATACAAATATGTCTTTATATGTGATGTAATGTATATATGTATATGTATATATACACATGTATGTGTGTAAAATATATCTTTATATACAGGGTGTCCATAATTAAGCTTCCCTACTTTAAAGTGGTCTACAGTCGTAACTATTGTTCAGAAAGTTATGAAATTTTGTGTAGGACATATTGAAGAGATGGGAATTTGTTTGAGCGAATAAAATAATTTGTTCAAAATTTCACCCCAGAGGGCGTTTTTGATGAATTACACATTTAGCGAATATTTACTATAATTAAAAAAATTTATTACAACAAGACATGTTCAACATGACGGCCATCATTTTCAGCTACGATTTGAAATCGTAAGATAGCATGTTCTACAATTGACCGCCGTGTGTCCGGGGAAATGCTGAAAACATGTCGTGAAATGCTGTCTTTCAGATCAGGTATAGTTCTTGGTTTATCAAGACTAACTAGATGTTTCACATGCCCCCAAAGCCAAAAGTCGCATGGGTTGAGGTCTGGGGATCGGGGAGGCCATACGTTAGGAAAGTGGCGGCTGATTGCACGTTCTTCTGTAAAGTGATTTTTGAGAATGTTCTTAACACAAAGGCTAATGTGTGGAGGAGCTCCATCTTGCATAAAAATTGTGCGTGAAAGGCACTGACGTGATTGCAGATCCGGAACAATTTTATTTAGTAACAAGGATGCATTTCGCTCCCCGGTGAGCGAGCATGTTCCTGGACCTCTAGGACTGAATTCCTCGAAGAAATACTGGCCGAGAATAAAAAATGCAGAAAATCCACACCACGCGGTTACTTTCTGTGAATGCATCGGAACATCTAAGATTAAACGCTGATTTTCTGGTTCCCAAATTCGGCACTTGTGAGTATTCACCGAACCGTCCAAATAAAAGTGTGCTTCGTCTGTCCAGAGGATATTCCAAGTCCATTCTGTATCAACCTCAAAGCAAGCAAGAAACTGAAGTATATATATATATATATATATATATATATATATATATATATATATATATATATATATATATATATATATATATATATATATACATATAAATATATATACATATAAATGCTGTACATTTAACCTAAACGCGTATTGAAAATCGTAAGTGTACGAACACTTTTGGTAGCCACTGTATATATATTTATAATAAATACGACGATCAATGCATACAATTGATGTAAAAAAACAATAAAATGTATTTATAAAAAAATCGTAAGGGATGTTTTTATAGATAAATTAATGTAGAAGAAAATATTCAAATTAAATGTAATAGGACATACTAAAGAATATAGTACAATTTGAGGAACATAATATCTTTTATTATATTTTAATATTTTTTTTGGATAATGTCCAATCGTCTGCCGAATTAGGTGTCGAACTTTCAGAGCGTGCCTTAAGGGACAAACTAGTTAGTTTCTTCGTTTACTTGTTGGTCGCAATTTGGAAAAAGGGACTGTGCTTTATTGGAAAAAGAATAATTTAGCATACGAGTTAAGTAAAAAAAATGGGGTGATACAGTTAATAATGGTGGGGCGTTATTAACTAACTAGCTAACTAACTAACACACACACACACACACACACACACACACACACATATATATATATATATATTTATATGCATTTCAACGTGTATGCTTTGTACGCCATTTTTGGATAAGTAACGTTTTGAACGAATACATTAGTATAAGTTCAAGCATTGAAGTTTTTCTGTGTTGATTGAATACTTTGTTTTGATGTATGTATATGATACACTGACTTATTATTTCTCTCTCTCTCTCTCTTTCAGGTAAGTTTATCAAAAAAATTGTTCTTTATACTGTGATGTCCTGCAAAGGTACGTGTCCACCTTAATTATTCTTAGGTTCTCCTTTTTAAATGGTTTCATGATTATTATAAAAAGGGCTTATAGCAAGACCCCCGAAATTTAGCTAAATATTGCGTACGTTAAGTATCGTTTGCGTTGGTCATTTCAATATCGGTTGTAGGTATGTATATATACATATATATATATATATATATATATATATATATATATATATATACATATATGTTATAACACACAAGAGGAAGGGGACTCAGTCGTGGGGCCGAACAATATAGAGAGAGCTCAGACGTACGGAAAAAAAAAGGGCCAGAATTGGAAAGATCCAGGTTCTCAGACGCATTTCCTGTGGTTTTGAAAACAAATGTGTCATTAGATCCATTATAATGTGCTACAAGACGCAATCCAATGAGAGTTGAAAATCTTGTTTGTGGATAAATATGGGTGGGTATATTTACCGACCTATATTACAGTAACTAAGAAGTATTACGAACGCTTTGAATGATCTAAGGTCTACATATCTGTTGGGCTCGAAGAACGAAAACGCTCATTGAGCGGGAAAAAAAACGTCCACAACGCGTTGTGGTCTCTTTACAACATCCATAACGCGTTTTTCGTGTTATGGCACTAATAAAAATAGCCAGAACGCGTTGTGACTAACTGAAAAAGACCACAATACGAAATTCGCGTCGTGCTGCTCTTATAATATTTGACCACCACTCGTTGTGGTCATTAACAAAAAGCCGTAACGCGTTCTGAACGTTCGCTGAGGCAAACACGATACGACGGACAGGTTGTAACCACATCTTCTGATTGTTAACTAATAAAGAGGTGATGTTAAGAAAATAAAACATTCTTTTTCGTTATCGTTTCTTTATCTTTAATCATTATATTATATAAGTTGGTACTAAAATTTTTTAAATAAATAAAGTTGGTAAGAAAATTATCTAGAATGTTGCAGAGTTATTTATTTTTACAAGAACTATTACGGTGACATTTTACGTTACATTTTATGTTCTTTGAGCGATATTTGCATTTTTCATCAATACAGTAACATTTACAGTGACACATTATAAACCCTTGCTGACTTCTAGATGATAACATAGATGCTGAGCGAACTGTTCATGGAGTTGAGGTTACGTCCTGAATGTTAATTAAGTTACTCTCTGAAATTGTAAATTCATTAGGAGCATAAAGGCGATCAAGAAGATCTTCGTTTCCTAACTGATAGAGACCTGATGTATTAATGCTCATAACAACAGCTAACACATTTCTGGGAGCTGCAAGTCCTCTATCAACTTCAGGTACACGAACTAAAACATTAGAACCAATTTCAACTGTAGGAAATTTTGAGTTGGATAGTAAAATCACTGTATGTGCCTGTTTCTTTTGGCCTGATTTGGCACATTCTCTCTCATCATTGATGCTGATCTTTCTTAAACAGAGCTTATAAGTAACATTTGCACCAAATCCCTTATTTTCATTGCTTTCTGCACAGCAGATAACGTGAACATATTCATGACACTCTGAAAACTTGTGAGCTCCTGATGTCTCATTTTAACAAATAACACGTTTTTCAATTAAATTTAAATTTTCAGCTTTTTTAAAAATAATATCTTTGTTTGTCGATTATTGTATGATTTCATTATCATCTTTCTCTTATATGACTTCTATGACTTCTCCAACGTTTTCATTTTGTAATTTCTCAACTTTGTTTAACTATTCATCACCTTCTGTATTGTTCTGGTTTTGATGATCATCATTTTTAGAGGTAGATAGCACTAGTTCTTCTAATTCGTCTTCAGTTTTTATGGACGCGTGTACATCCCTATTAATAATACCTGTCCGTCGTATTGTGGTTGCATCAGATGACGTTCAGAACGCGTTTTGCTTTTCTTACTGGCCACAATGAGCATACTGGTCAAATATAAGAGCCACGACGCGAATTTCGTACTGTGGTCTTTTTGAGTTTTGTGGCCACAACGCGTTCTGGCTATTTTTATAAGAGCCATAACACGAATAGCGCCTTGTGGGTGTTTTAAACTAGGGGTCTTCAACCTTTTCATGTTCGCAAACCACACCAATAAATTTGCAAAGTTCCACGGACCACACACCTGTGAAATAAGTAGTTTGGCTGAGGAAATAATGTATTATTTGCAAACGAGCTTCAGCCTTTGAGATGATTGCTTGATTTGCTTTTAATAGCATGATGATGAAGGAATAATTCCTTCAAAACACGTCACTGAAGTTTCGTGTGTGTGTTTTAAAAAAACATTTCGTACCTTTATAACCATTATTAATCAAAAAATGTTTTTATTTATTGATTTCTACAAACAACAAAAAATGGGAGTTCAATCAATGTATTTTGTACTTTATACTGTGATTATTTATACTTCTTTGCGTATAATATTTAAAACGACGGACCAGCTGCAATTGCTTCTCTTCTGTTTTTCTTTATTGACGACACATGACATAAAGATAAAAAATTACAATACACAGCAATTATACTCTTTAAAATCAAATAATTAACACACTCATGCCTCGTTGAGTATTACCACAAATTTCCATTTTTCAGCAGCTAGGTTTTTTTCATATAATTTTCTACAATTTGTTTTTCTTTCAGCAATATACTTTGACAAAAGCAGATGAACTTTAGGTTTAATTATCTTTTTAAACTTCAAATCTTTATGATTGATTTTACTTACAGTGCCAGAAGACATTCCCAGTTTCAATGCAATGGATCTTTGTCGGATTTTCTTTTAGGATCAGTGACTTCACTTTCTTGATATTTACCTGCGTTCGAATTGTCTTAGATTGAGGTTTCGCGGTCATGTTTTCATTTTTACTTTCAGTTAGACGTTTATTTCCTTTAATGTAATTTTTCCTTAAATTTAATGTATGATAAATACCTCTTTTTGAAATGCCATAACCTCGTTTTTTTCCCCCGCTTTGTAATTTGTTGATAGGAATATTTCTCCTCGGAAAGCGCAGTTACGTAACCTTCGAACCATCTGTCAATTTTAGGAACCATTTTCAAAATAAATCTTATATTTTACATTCCAATAAAAACAAAACAGTAGCAGACGTTTATTCTAAAGTTGCCAAATTTTTATCTCAAAATGCAAACGACAAAAATAAATTTCAAAATCGCTTCCATAAAATGCGAACGACCTTCTGTATTGAAGCGGAACATCGAAAAAGAAGAAAACTACAAAGAACTACAGCCAAAGTGACCATAGATCTCAATCTGCATCTACAGGCCACAGTATCAATGACTACAGTTAAGAGGGAACTTCAGAAACAAAATAATTTCGGCAGAGTAGTTATGCCCAAGCCATTTGTGATAGATATGAATGCAAAAAGTTTTCACCAGCTGCGACACTAGCGCAAATCCTGGGCGAGAAATTTGTGAAAGAATATTACTTGGTCAGATGAAAGATCTTTCCCCTTTTACCCCACAGCAGGACGTCCGTACGTCCGGAGAACGCCTACACAAACGTAAGATCCTGATTGCATCATGACAACTGTCAAGTGCTAAGGTGGATCTGTCAGGGTTTGGGAAGCAATCTCGTGGTTTTCTGAAGGCCCTATTGTAACCCTAAAAGAGAGATAGTCTGAAAAGGACTATGTCGAACTTTTATCCAACCAGGTCCCTCCAATGGGGCAAACATTGCTTTCTGTAGCAAATGGCGTTTTATAGGATGATAATACTTCTATCCATACAGTTTGACCTGTCAGGTCGGGGTTTCAGGAAAATAAAAGACAAAGTCAAACATCTTATCTGGCCCACACAGTCCCCCGACCTCAATATCATCGATATATATATATATATATATATATATATATATATATATATATATATATATATATATATATATATATATATATATATATATATATATGTGTGTGTGTGTGTGTGTGTGTGTGTGAAACTTTTATCCATCGCATTCACTAATATGAAGATATATGTCAGTGAAACCTCTATCATATTGTAGGACTTAGACGGCGGATGGGATGAGAAGACACGCTTTTACTGTGGACAACAATTAAGAAGGAAAAAAAACGCGACTCTTCAAACTTTGAAAGAGTTTAGAGGAGCCAGGTTAGAATTCTTTAATGGGTTACAGTTATCACATGGTCTATACTCGAGGGATTTTCAAGCGATTACAATTTATTGTTCAGTAATCCGGATATGGGCAATCGCGGGTTTAAGCTGTCTGTTAGTAAGTTCAAAAATTTCGAGGGCCTACGACAAAATTTTGGCATGTGCCTCGGCAGTATAATTTACCACATATGTTATTTCAAGGTTACGGTTTAGATAAGGGAGTCGTAATTTGTTAGAAAATGGAATTTGGAATACGCGTTAGATAAAATCTAGGAGCATTTTTTTACACCTACAGACATGAATATATGTATGTGTGTATAAATAAATAAATAAATATATATATGTGTGTGTGTGTGTGTGTGTGTGTATGTGTGTGTATAAAAGATCAAACTTGTAGATAGTCTCCGCTAACGGTTGCTCGTGACGATTTCTGCAGATATTTTCCTATATTTTCAAAAGAGTTTAAATAAGTCAGTACGTATCAGCGACAATTATGGATCGGCGACCATAAAGGCAAAGGCCTTTCATACCAAATGAACAAAACTGGTCGAGAACCTTGAGGCACGAGAAACCTATCAAGCAGCGATCGATAGGACGATCCAAAGTTCTTAAGCCGAAGCCTCAAAAGGAAGACGTTTGACCCCCCCGGAAGATTAATGGATACCCCATAAATGCGGAGAATTCCACGTGAGAATAAATAGCAGGAAGAGAGGCGATTAAAATTTCCTTTTTCAAAACGAGTGAGTTCGTAGCACGCATTTCAGCTAGCTGTGTTTCCGTTTTCCATTTTGGTGTCTTTGTGAGTGTATGCATGCACACACACAAACACACACATACAGTATAGGGCAAAATAATAGGAACACATGTGAAATAATGCACATTTTTAATTAGCAGGGGGTTGGCCCA
The DNA here is from genome assembly GCA_907164885.2 of Dolomedes plantarius. Taxonomy (NCBI): domain Eukaryota; kingdom Metazoa; phylum Arthropoda; class Arachnida; order Araneae; family Dolomedidae; genus Dolomedes; species Dolomedes plantarius. The sequence continues at coordinate 177,975,011 of OU015498.1, read as the reverse complement.
CCCTTGGCCTTAATTGCAGCTTGTATTCGACGTGGGATTGACAACTAATTGTCTTGCACAATATTCAAGGGAATTCGCAGCCATTTCTCGTGCAGAACGGTCTCGAGCTCAGGTAGTGTGCGTGGAAGACTAAACCGAGTACGGACTATGTTCTCTAAAAAACCCCGCAAAGACTCAATGATGTTGAGATCAGAAGACTGAGGACAACACGTTAGATGTTCCACTTCATCACCATGCTCATCTAACCATGTTTGAAGACAGCGAGCCGTGTGAACAGGGGCGTTGTCATCTTGGAACACAGGACGTTCTCCATGAAACAGAATCTGAAGCATAGGGTGGAAATGATCTGAGAGAATACTGAGATAATGCTCATCTGAGGTAGCCCCCCTCAGGACAACGAGTGGCCCGAAGCCACGCCAACATATCGCACCCCACACCATCACAGAGCCCCCTTCTTGCTTCTCGGGAGGAACCAGAAAGTCAACATATAATGTTTTTGTTGGTGTTCGCCAAACGAACACACGACCAGTGGTTTGAAATATTGTAAATGATGATTCGTCATACCGGATGACCTGCTCCCATTGCTGTTGTGTCCAGTTTTAGTGGTCTCGGAACCATTGTCGTCGCTTCATAGCATTCCCTTGCGACACTAACAGCTTTGGAATAGCCACTCTGCCATGAATGGTCGCAGCATGCAGCTCCCATTGAATTGTTTTGGTGGATACGAGGTTCTGGCGATGGGTGTTCATCACGGAGTTTATCTGCGGCAGTGTAGTCTTGCGTTTTCGGGCGGCTATCCTCTTCAACATACGTCTATCCCGGACGGTCAACTTTGAATTTCGCCCACTGTTTTGCTTCACATAAGACACCTTTTCCAGGTTTGTGTAAGCTATGATAACCCTTGACACAGTGGTCCTTGAAACATGCGCAAAGTTGGAAATTCTCGACATAGACGCTCCAGCGAGGCGAGCACCAGTGATCATGCCTCTTCGCCATCTCCATGCCTCTTCGTCGGACATAATGGAGCGTTGCTGGGAACAGAATTTTCTCATCTAACCCTCAGACCGGCAAATGCTCGACTGATACCTTCCCTATCGCCGCCACTAGATGGCAGACTGTTGCGACACACGGCGGGGTTGTACAGAGGCTGTTCGCACGTTTTTTAGACGATTTTGGTAAGCGGTAATAAAAAATCGTTTGCTGCAAAAGAAATAATTGCAATTGTACTATGTTTGTAAAAGTCATAATTATCGTCTGCGGCTTGAAAGTTTTGTTTTTATTCAAAATGGCGTTTTTAACAGAGCAGTGGTTCAAAGGCTACATTTATGCTCTTTTCGAAGTAAAAATATGCATACTCCGTTATCCAAAAACGATGTGAGAGTCATGGTTTTGTGATATCTAAAGCGTCGATAGGTAATATCGTCAACAAGAAAGGAAAAAACGTCAAATTGGAGCCTCAAGTGGGACAAAAATTCCAAACAAGTATCCAAGGAAAAAACGGACATCTTCGACTATTGCAAAGGTCGTTGTTTAATGTTAAAATCCCCCTAGTCAAAGGACAGTTGCAAAATCATTAAAATGCTCGGTGTCCACTGTAAACAAAATGATAAACGTTGATTTAAATCTTAAGAAAGCGAAAAAACGCAATGTGCATCGTCTTCTTCCAAATCATATCGCTGAACGCAGGACACGCTGCAGAATTCTATATGAGAAACACTTATCCAAAGAAAAATGGAAAACAATTGTCACAATAGATTAATCATGGGTGTATTTAAATGACCGCAACAAAAAAAGAGCCATTTATTATCATAAAAGGGGAGAACAAAATTTAAGTACATGGTTCAAAGAATCGAAAGAAAGTTTTTCTAAGGGATTCATGATTGTTGCTGATTTTCTTATAATGGCAAGTTAAAAATAAAGAGAGTGGAAAAAAAGTCAAGATAAACTCCAAATACTATCAGGAACATATTTTATCGCCAATTTTTCTGAATGAAATACCATCGCTTTACCCACAGTGCCATCAATCTGTGAGACTCCATCAGGACAAAGCTAGCAGTCACACATCAAAATCCACTGTAAATTTCCTAAAAGAAATGGAACAAAAAACTGGTATCAAGGCCATACCTTTCACTGATATCCCTACTAAATCTCTCAATCTATCACCTATGGATTTTTGTGCTTTCGGACTTTTAAAATCTGTAATATCAAAACGTCGTCCTAAAACCCTTACAGGACTCTGGAAAGCTGTTCAGGAGGAATGGGATAGAATACCTCTTCTGACACTTCAAAAGGCATTATTATCCTGGAAATTGCAGTGTCGAAAGATAGTCCAGAATAAGGGATGTCAAATAAAACATTTAAAACACAAGAATTTTATGTAATATAGTTTTGTGAATACAATATACATCGTCTAAAAAATGTGTGAACTGCCTCTGTATTAGCCTGGAAATTGCGGTGTCGAAAGATAGTTCAGAATAAGGGATGTCAAATAGAACATTTAAAAAACAAGAATTTTATGTAATTTAGTTTTGTGAATACAATATACATCGTCTAAAAAATGTGTGAACAGCCTCTGTATAGGATGGTCGAAGTACGTCATATTTCAAAATAAGTGTTCCTATTATTTTGTCCTATACCTACCTACATACATATATATATATATATATATATATATATATATATATATATATATATATATATATATATATATATATATATATATATATATGAATATATATATATATATATATATGTGTGTGTGTGTGTGTTTGTATATATATAAATAAAGTAACAGAGGGGTTTGTCGAGATCACGTGACCGTAACGCGACCGGGTCGGATTCATCCAAAAAAATGGCCGACAAATACAGGAATAGGTGTATTTTTTTTCTCATGAAAGTACATAAATATTACATATTTGGAAAGAGCTTCGAAAACTGATAATTTTTTCTGTGTACACTTATTCTGTTAAATCAATAGTTTTAGAGTTATTTGGATTCTAATGAAGCGTCAGCAACGTCATCCCTCTGAGAAATTAAATCATGTATATCCAGTATGGTGCAGTGGTGCAGCCATCTGTCGGTAGCGACGGGAATGAAAATTGATTTGAATTTAACACATTTGTAGGCCTTTTTTTTCTTTTGTGGTGCCCGAAGTACATAAATATGTTACACGGATGTCTTGAGCGTAGCTAGGCGAACCCCGAGCCTAGCCGGGCGAAGCCCGGCTAGTATATATATATATATTATAATATAAAATGAGTCCCATTCCCCCATGGTTATGTAAGAATGGCTAGGGCGAAACTGATGTCTTTTATTCTCCTCCGCGTACTTCTCTGTCATTTTACACAAGGGACTGAAATAACGAAAACATAAAACACTACACATACATTTGTTGGCTATAGTGTTCTTCAGCTAAAGCTACCTCAACAAGTATATAAGAAAATACGCTGATTGAGAGAGCACAGAAAAAACTGTGTATTGTCAGAAACATTATGACTAAAACAGGGGTTTGATTTTACCTTCTTTTAAGAAAAACTCCCAAGTTGTTACACAGAGTGATGTATTGATTTTTATACCTTTATATAAATCTAAACCTAAAACACTCATTCCATTGCACTTGAGCCATCGAAAAGGCATGTTTCGATACATAATCGCTAAATTAATAAGTCCTTCATTCCATTTAGGACTTCTTATTGACAATATTTGTTAATTCTTGTTAACGAGTCCTTAATTCCATTCTGGAAATCTTACACACTTCAGAAATTTATGGACTCTCGTTTATGAGTCCTTAATTTTGGACTAAATTTTGGACTAATTTACTTACAAAATTTGTTAATTACTGTTTATGAGACCTTAATTCAATTCAGGAATACATATTTACTTCCAAAATTTATTCGTTGTTGAGCCTTTAGTTTATTTTAGGACTTCTTATTTACTCGTACCTACAAAATTTATTAATTCTCGTTTATGAGTAATTAATTCATTTTAAGATTACTAATTTTCTTACAATATTTTTTTGTTTATGAGTCCTTAATCCCGTTTATGGCATCATATTAAGAAATTTATAAATTCTCGTTTATGTATACATAATTCAATCCAGGACTACTTAATTACTTAAATTTATTCGTTTATGGGTCCTTAATTCAATTTAGGACTTCGTATTGTCAAAAGTAATTAATTCTCGATAATGAGTGCTTAATTCAATCCAGGACTTCTTATTTACTTAAAAAAAATTATAAATTCCCGTTTATGAGTAATATTATCAATTCAGGATTACAAATTTTCTTACGAAACTTATTCTATTTACATTTGGAATTTTATCTCGTTCAGATCTCCCCTCCACTAACGAATGATTGAGGAAGTTGAACAGTCCACTGCCATCTCATTACAATACCATCAACTGGTTCTGTTTCTTCCTTTTCCAGTTTGTTTTTTATTTTTGGCTAAATTTCTCAAACCGCGCGTAGGAAAGCAATTACGCGATCTTGATGCATCATCCATATTCATGAGTCTGGGAATGAGAGGTTGGACTCGGCTGAGGGAGCACCACTTGTTAATTTGTTATGTTTCTGTGGCTGCTTACATCTTCGCGTTGCCAATTACAGCAACATCTTTCATTATATATATATATATATATATATATATATATATATATCCGTTTGGAGTGAAAGAATGGTTTTTAAGCTTAAAAACCTCGGAGTAAGTTCCAAGATGCTGAGCTCGTTTCGTGAGTTTCTAGGCCAGAGAAGCTGTGAAGGTACGCTATGGAAATGCTACCTCAAAAAGCTATATACTACTAACTGGATTGCCACAGGCCGCGGTTAGTATCTGCTCCATATTTAGCATCTACATTGACGATCTGATTCCGTCGCTGAGGGCTGTTGGAGTCGAGTGCCTGTTGTTTGCAGACGATCTTGTTTTATGGATCCAGGTAGCAAAAAAGAATGTTAAATCCGAAATTAAGAGGTAACTAAATGAAGCACTTATGATTTTGGAGAGATGGTGCGAAGAAAATAATATGTTGGTAATTTTTACAAAAACGGCAGTAGAGACGTTCTTCCTTATGCATCGAAATATTATCCCCGAGATTTTTTATCAAGGGTATCGCCTGACAAACAATGATAAATGTACCTACTTAGGAGTAGTTTTTTATAATAAACTGAGCTGGAGGTTCCAAATTGAATCTATAATTGAGAGAATCGGAAAAATATTGAAAATTTTAAAAAGTTTGGCGGGTTGCCTCTGGGGTTGTTCACGGTCAACATTTAACCAAACGTATAAAACATTTGCATTACCAATTATATGCTACTGTTGTGAGGTTTTGATCACAGCCCCAAGAAATTTAATAGAAATATTGGAAACCTTACAAAATCAAGCCCTAAGACTAATCATTGGGGCGGTTAAGACCAGCCCTAAAAATGCAATGTTGCTTTTTACAAACAACAGACCTATTAAACTTATTATCGGAGAGAAAGCCGTGCTGCTGTATGAAAAATTTAGTGAGAACTGGGATCCCTTTTTGAATTGTTATAGAAATGACTATAGGAATCTTAAGACCCAAGATGGATTTCTCCAGAAGGTGATGGAACTTAAGATCAGACCTTGAATTGGAAAATGAGAGTTCTCAGGTTTTTCTGAAACCCCGTAGTCCGTTGGAGTTGACTGGGAGAAATATTAACTTAGATATTATTCAACGTAGTTTGAAAAAACAACCATCTCAAGATACTTTAAAGATCTTGGCCTTTGAGACCATACATACACTATATCCTGAACAAGAGTGGCTACACACCTACATGGATGGTTCATTTATTGAGGGTTCAAAAAATGCCGGCGTGGGAATCTTTTCCTCCCAGTTTTCGTTCTACATACCCATGGACACGCAAAAAACTGCCTTTGATGGCGAGG
>OU015498.1:177959107-177964107 GCA_907164885.2 Dolomedes plantarius | reverse complement strand
TACAGTTATCTTTAATCGTTGATCGCAAACTTGGCTCTGTTGAAATCCGTAAAAAATCGAGGATCTTGTGTATACACACACAGTCATATCCCGGTTCTCGTCTGCTTCGATACTCGTCGCATTTCGGCGCGAAAAAATTTCTTCGGTACTCGAAGTTTCATCGGTACTCGTCACTTATGCTGAAATATTTTATAAATGGGTTGAATTACAAAATTTTGTTCAAAAGTATCATCCTGACAAAGCTCTAGCAAGCCGAAATGTGGACATGTTAAATGATCAAACAATATCCCACTTCAGAAGCATTTTGAAACGTAGACAGAAGCAAATTTCTCTCCATAGGTTTGTGGTGAAACATCTTAAATCTGAGTCTACACCAGGCATCGGGGTTGTTAAGAGACAGAAAAGAGGAAGAATTCCTGTGCAAGCACCCGATATTTTATTGGAAGGAAACTCCCCTTGTAAGCAATAACCCCTCTTCTCCTCTACTTCGCCACTATCTCATTAGGCCATCGACTCCCCTTTCGGCAGTTGAGTGAAGTAGTAGAAGAGAGGTTGAGTGAAGATCAAATTTACTTTATTTTATCTAATTATTGTTTTAAATTATGTCTGTCTAGTTTAAAGATTTTGTATAAAAAAGCAACCCCATCCATTCATAAATTGCCCAGTAAAATATAAAATTCTGGTTTTCAAGAACGAATTATTCAATTATATTACTCCTCATGAGAAAATTTCGTTCGGTACTCGTCGGACTATCTGGAACCCATTATCCACGAGTATCGAGATACCATTTATATATCTATCTATCTATCTATCTATCTATCTCTACATATATATATATATATATATATATATATATATATATACTATATATATATATATATATATATACACGTGTAAGTAACTGTCAGGAACGTGCGGCAAGAACCAAAACAAACCACCTGAGCACAAATCGCTCGGCCCGACGCCATCCGAAGGACGCGGTTATAGGGGAAAACGGCAGATTCGTATCGGCACTCTACTCGCCGGCTTTCTTCCCTATTAGGGAAAAAGAGCAAGAAAAAGGGGACCGCGCCGGGCGTCTCTCTCCATTCCGCGCGCGCTGTCAACAGACGCCGGTTCGAATCCAATAACACGACCGCGTTTTGTGTTCGAAAGGGATTACCCCCTCCTCCCCCGGTGACGTCACGCCAGACCCCGATAGAGCGATGAGTCGAGTGTGTGCCGCAGTGTGCAGACGAGTGTTGTAGGATCATGGATTTAAATAACTGATTTGCAGTGGCAGCAGTGAGCATACCAAGATGGTGACTACGGAAGGCATGGTAGGTGGTGTTTTGGATTTTTTTTTGTTTGTTTTTGATGATATTTGCGGCAGGTTTGCTTCGTAATTCATGTCGGTGTCACGAAGTATCTCAGAAACGAAGCAAATAGAATTTTATTACAATGAAAGCTCGATTTTCCGTGTTTATGTATGATATATGTATGAGTACATATTATATACACAAATATTGTATGTGTTTATATATATATATATATATATATATATATATATATATATATAATATATATATATATATATATATTATATATATATATGAATGTATAAATTTTATTGAGGTAAGAAATAAAAATACAAATGGTTCGAACGAAAGTTAATACGGCTGTCAGTAATGGAGTGAGTGAATAAGAGTTTGAGAACAAAAGCTGAAAATCGACGCCCGCGTTTATTATTATTTCGATTGAATTTCATTCGAATCACGACTTGTCGTCCTCCAAAAACTAGAACATTTCATTTCTTATGATATACAAGGCTGCTTTCAGATCGGTTTTCCGTCCATTGTCCAGCCTCGGTCATCGAAAGGTTACTCTAGAGACCTCCCTTAACTTTCTATCGATGAAGTCACTTGGGAGCAAAAATAAGGATCTGTCACTGCAGTTAACTCTGTATGGCGGTCAGTCACGGTTCTTAAAAAAGGGGTCGTTTGGAGGGGTGGCGGCTGAAAAGGGTGTACAATAACATTGGCTCTGTGGAGTGCATGGAATAGGTTCCGAGCAAAATACGGCATGGAGCGGACTGACCGGCGAGAGAAGTTATACTCTTTTTAGTGTGAATTTCGATCTTTTAATCTAACCGTAACATTTCAATACTTCGTCTTCTCTATCCTTTTTTTCTTCGTTTGCCATTCCGAGATTCATGTATGTGCTGTTGTTTTGAAATTACTTTGACATAGACTTTACAAAAAATATTATTAATGAATAGTGATGATTGATAGCAATGTATATATATACCATGTATTTGTGTGTGTGTAGATATATATATATATATCTAATATATATATATATATATATATTATAATATAATATATATATATATACACGACAGTGGAATCTCGATCGATCATTTTCGGATCCATCGTTTTTCCGTATGTGTCGTTCATTTTATCCAGTCCCAACGATCATATTGCTTTGTTACGTTTCCGCATCTATCGTTTTCCCACATTTATCGTTCATTTCAATCGGTCCCTTGCAAAACGATAGATCGAGATTCCACGGTATATTATATATAAAATCTGTGTGCGTGCGTGCGCGCGTGTGTATATATTGGGTCATCCTATAAATTATGACGCATTCGACATACCAAAATACCGCATCATTTATGGCAGGGGTGGCCAACCGGTCGATCTTCGACATGATTTTAGTCGATCGCGAGCCATGATTTCATAAATATATGGACTATGTTAGTGACGATAAGCTGCTCATTTTCCATAAAAAATGAGAACGAATCGATCGCCGAATAAAAAATCATAGAAAAGTCGATCGCCAACTAAAAAAGGTTGGCCAGCCCTGATTTATGGGATGACCCAATATTTGTGTGTATAGGTATATAGGTATATACATATAAACATATCCGTGTGTACAAATGTACACACATACACATATATTCGTATATTTATATTTTATTTTTTATGATAAGAAATAAAATACAAATCTTTCTTAAGAAAATCGATAAGGCTCGTCAAGAAAGAAAAAAAAGAACGCGGTATAAAAATATCAACGAAGTTTTGGTGGAATGTCCAACCGTTTGGGACGTCCTTTTCCACCCCATTCTTTCCTCAATCACTACCCCAAACTGTGCGGTACTCATTCGTTGCATAATAGGTCATGAAAGTATAAATAGTTGATTCAATCGCAGACTTATTTTCGTAATGAATCGATATCTTTTGCCATCCTTTGTATTTTATTTGACGCATACCCTTCCCATTCTAGAATACCAGTGAAATCGAATGTGATTAGATTTCTCCTCCCCCCCCCCAATTTTACGTTTAAAAGGATTCGTCGCAAGAGACTGAAGGATCAGAGGGAAACGTCCAAAGCTTCAGCTAGATTATTAAAGGATTCTTAATGAAATGATAAAAAATATTAACTTTAGGAATCGCTTTAGTCAGTGCGTGCGGTAATCTGAACACTTGAATAATGAATGAACTCTGCCTAAACGATCGATCCCCTCCGAGCCCCGGATTGGATTCGTAGTCACGTTTCCAGTACTTCTCGCATTACAATGGACCTTCACCATTCCTGGAAAGGCTGTTAGCACAGAAAACCGATTTCTTAAGCCCCGAACTTTATTTTCTGATTAGTGACTGGACTGAAAGAAATTTTTAATACGCTGAACTCGTGTTTTTCTCCCATAAATTTAGCACATTTACCGTAATCTTTGGTCCTGATGCATAATCACTGGATTAATCACTTTGACCGAAACACACGAAGGCATGACGAGTACGGAACAAATTTTTCCCATAAGGAGTAATAATGTAAATTGAATTAATCCGTTACTGGATCTCTAGAATTTCACATTTTACGCGACAAGATGAATAGATGTTTTTTTTTTTTTTTTTTCTGCAAAATCTCAAAACTAGAGTCATAAATAAAAGACAATAATTAGATGAAACAAAATAACCTTTAATTTCACTTAACCTTTACTGAGAGGTGTTCATGACATAATAGGATGGTGGCGAGAGGATTTTGATATGAAGGGAAGTTCCCTTCCAGTAAAACAACAGGCTTTCGAAGAGGGTTCATTGTTTTTTCTGTCTACCACCGAACCCAGCTGTAGTCTCAGATTTAGGGAGTTACACTTCAAATCTATCAAGAGAATATTTGTTCTGCCTATGTTTCAAAATGTTTTAAAGTCCCCATTTCGGCTTGCTAGAGCTGTGTAATGTTTTTTTTTTTTTTTTTTTTTTTTTGGGGGGGGGGGGGAGCGCTATGGTCAATGTTTGCTATACGAGGGCTAATTAGGCCAGGATCTACAGTTTAAAACCGATTCCAAAACTGACGTATGACTGTATATTATATATATATATATATATATATATATATATATACATACACACACACACACACACACACATATATATACATACATAGGCGTAGCGTGCATCTAACTTTTTTTTTTTGGGGGGGGGGCACGAATTGAATCAGTTAGGGCCCTCCTCAGCACATTGATTGCCGGACGGTCCTTAAAATATGAAATATTATTTTTTTTAAAATGAATAACAATTGATGTTTGAGTAGTATTCAAATGTTATGCAATGAGAAAAATAAATATAATATAAATAAAATGAGAACAAAAATATATAGCATCGAATTTTTGTTTTGGGTCATATCATTGTTAAAAACTATGTTAAGACTAAAGACATAATCGGAATCTTCAGTTTCACAGTTTGAAAAAGCCAACTTTCTTAAAGCTTTCTACAATTTTCCGATTTTAACTGAACTTCTATTTAAAGTTTTAATTTATTTCAAGTTAAGTTGGGGAGAGGGGGGGGGGGGTCACATGCCCCTCGTGCCCCCTGACGCTACGCCTATGTGTGATATATGATATATGTATGTATGTATAAAAGTATCTTGAAAAATTATCTGAATCAAGTGTTCATCTTCTGGAACTCTCTGTTGAAAAGCCTAACATGCACTGCGATGTCAACAGTCGCCCTACTGGATCC
>OU015498.1:177950883-177959007 GCA_907164885.2 Dolomedes plantarius | reverse complement strand
GTTGCGGCAAGTAGATGTTTCATGCATTTAATTCGTGGGCAAGATGATGCGACATCTTCTCACGGTTGACCCATGTGACAATATTTCCGCAAAGCTGGAGGACCTTTGTAACTTCGTGGAATTTTGCTTTCTCCCTTCCTAAGCAATTCTGGGGTACGTCGTTTCTCCGAACTCGGTGCAGGAGCGAGTTCCAGTCCCCCTTTCTCCAATATTGCCGATTTACGACCCTTTAAATGCATTGGTGGAAAAAATGCCGATATCACATACTATTGGAAGGAATCAAAATGTCCCAATTGAGAATCCTTCAGAACACCCTTAAAGGTTGAATTCTTTAAAGATTTCTTAGTTCTATTATTATTCTATTATTTCTTAGTCTTTATTCTAATCGAATATTTCCATACACCTAGTACATTAATACATACACACACACTCATATATGTATATCCATACATAAACGTATATATACATGTACATAATAAATATATATATATATATATATATATATATATATATATATATATATATATATATATATATATATATATACACACACACACATATATATATGTACTCACACACACACATATATATATATATATATATATATATATATATATATATATATATATATATATATATATATATATATATATATATATATAATATAAAATTAGTATTATTCCTATTTATTTACGATTGTGGGTCTAGTTCCATGCACAGTCCTCTTTATTTCTCTTCAAAATGTTTGCTTGGTATAGGAATTCCACTTCTGACAGCTGTATGTATACTTATACTGACAACCATTTTGACGTGAAAGTGAATAGTGTTAGGAGAGTGAAACGCGTCGAGCGAATGTGGTCATAAAAGAGTCACCGAGCGTCAAAGGTCATCCGATTGTGCGTCGCAGAACAATGCGGGAACGGGGACATTAAAAGAGATGTCATCATTTGATGGTCGCATCACCGGCATATTAAAACGAGTCGAAGAAAGAAAAAGACATAGGAATTCTCATCGAACTATGTGTTCGACGGATGTTTTGTGGACAGTCTCTGTCCATGTATAATTTGCCGGTTTTCTCTTTGGCATTTTCGTATTTCATATATATATATATATATATAGGGTGGTCATAAAGAAACTTTGCCGATATATGGATCTCTAGCGGCTGTTCCGTTCAACCGATCGTGATGAGATCTCAAATATAGTTGTTCAGAGGTATAAGCTCGGGATTCTTCGAGTGGCGACAAAGTGGCACTTACAGTTACGGTTATAGGTACAGAAACTCGAAATTTTCGAAATTTTGCCCACTTTTTCCCGTCGCAAAGTGCTCAGCACATGCGAAAACCTTAAACAGCGTTGGAACGGTACCTGTATCACTTTTATACACGCACGAAAAACAGCTCTGTGAACGACCAACGAAACCACGATCGGGGCGCACGGAGGAAATTTGCATATGACAGATACAAGACACCAATCACTGACAACACAGATCGGACAAAAGAAAACTTTTATTTGGATTACACATTTTCCACATGGGTGGTATCATCGTGTTTTTGTTGGCCGTTCGCAGAGCTGTTCTTGTACGTGCATAACGCGTCCTTTTTTTGTGATACACGTACCGTTCCAACGCTCTTAAGGTTTTCGCAGACGCTGAGCATTTTGCGACGGGAAAAAGTGGACGTTTCCATTCGAAAATTTGGATTTTCTATACCTATAACCGTAACCTCGAGAGCCACTTTGTTGCCTTTCACAGAATCCCGAGTTCATACCTCTGAATAACTGTATCTGAAACCTCATCTTGATCGGTTGAACGGAACAGCCGCTAGAGGCCTTTATATCGGCAAAGTTTTTTTATGACCAGGCTGTATATATATATATATAATTTCAGGCCGTGAAAGGCAAAGTGGTGCAAGCCAGTAAGTCAAGTGGTGCAAGTCTAAACCGTTTTTCTGCAAACACTACAAAAAATTCCACTATAAATTGAACAAATTATAATTCATATTAATTTTTAAAATATATCAAATAATAATTATTTGTAATTTCACTGTAAATTGAACATGGAGATTTTTTGGAGAACATTTTTGGCCTGAAATAAAAAAAAGTTGAAAATGTGACTTACACCACTGCCTTTCTCCGCTTCATATATGTATTCTGAAGTACCAGAAAAAACTTGGATACCTGTTTGAAAGTCTGTAGACAATGATCACCATGTCTCCTGAAGAGCAGCCCATAAGTGGATCTCTTCTTTGAGCGGAACAATGCAGGACATTTCAGATACTATGTCCAATAACGTTGAGATCTGGTGATTATAGGGACCATTTCACGTTCAAAACTCGGATAAGTATTCCTAAAGCCATAATGTGGCGGCTTTGGATGTTTCGTGAGGCGCATTGTCTTGCTGGAAGATTCCAAAAGAGTGAACACATGATATGAATGATTGTAACACATCTCGAAGGATGTTAACAAAGCGTGCACCGATCAGAAAAGTTATTGACGTATGAGGGGACCTACCACGCTCACTGTGCAGTCAGCTCTTCAGGCTACCACAGATGTTTGTCGCTGTACATATGCTGCTTGCGGACGAAACCATTGACGAGAAAGTATGTGTTGGTACGTGTTTCGAATGGGATGGTCTATCCCAGTTATTCTGGCATTTGCAGAGGATATTCATATGTATAAATATATGTATTTATATAAGATTACATGTTAATAAATATGGTAGAGTTTCGCTCAGACAGTTCAAACAGTAGACTGTAACACTTCTCACAGATAGTTTGTTATGTTAAGACTGCTGGGTAGTGGCCCCGATGTATTCGCTTACCTCAATGTTATGTAACTTGAGGAGAAAATATTTCCGACAATGGTGGACTTGAATTGTTTCTCTTTTACTGCACTCGGTAATGAGAAAGACATTTTTCACTCTGGTATCTCTTTCATTTTAAAAGTGCCTTCCATCCGAGGAAAGGACGTGCGTTTAAAAAGAAGGTATATAACATTTCCCCCCGAATCATCCCAATTTAAGAATGTTTTTTAATCAATTTATTTATTATTTTTATAATGCCCCTGACCGGAACGACTGCAAACCACTTGCACAGACGGGTGCGGGCAGAGAAATGCGGCTCCGGTTTACGAAGGTACCACGAGGGTCGGATTCCAACTGAGCCAGGTGCCACCACAATTTTGACCGAGCACCCCCAAGTGCGACATCTGGGTGGCTCGTACCTTCTCCCCTCCCACACTTGCCTCATAGGAATTTCCAGTCTACGGCTTACTAATGTTAGTATGCATGTATGCATGTCTGTTTTGTTTTGTCAATGGTGGGCACTTGTCCGTGAAGACGTTCACACATAATCCGCGAGAATCGTCGTTCGCTTTCAATGGGGCACCGTATAGGTGAACCCACACGATCCCCTGGTGGCACCTCCATTTTGACCGAACACCCCAGGTGCGACTTCTAGGAACATCATATCTTCTCCCACCCTCACTGACCTCATTCAAGTACTTTCCGGTGTACGGATGGAACTTGCCTATCCGGCGTAGACGCGAAGGTATTTTAATAGCGTTCGTCGGGATTCAAACCGAGCCCCCCCCCCCCCGGTCCGAAACCTAACGTCTAGGTAGGCTATTAGGCTACCCCGAACCCTGAAAAATTATTGTTTTCGTTCCTTTTAAAGAATGGAGAAGATATCTGAGTAAAAAAAAAAAAAGTTTAATTGTCACGAGGCACAATTTAAAAATAGAAAAGATACTTTCCATCCAAGTGAGCCATCATCGGAAACCTTTTCCTCCTAGGTTCCCATTGAGCCGAGCGAATATCTAGTATGGCTGCTCTCCGTAGCCTTACAATATGTGCATAATGTAACGCCTCCCGTACAATAGCGAATATTTTGTGTGTGGAAATTCCGGGAAAGCCAACCAACGCGCGGTTTGTGCACATAATTTAGACGGCTGCAGGCAGACAGTCGCCTGGTGACATAAAGGCCGGAAGTGCTACCGACAGCTTGCGGAAGAGCAAACCAGTTACAAAAGGGGCCTGTTACAAAAGGGGTCAGACGCCTAGTCGTCTGACTTGTAACTGAATAATGGAATGCGGCGTTTTCCAAACCTTTCGAGAGCGTTCAGCGGAGGTATATAAAGTCGCCGAACGCGAATTCAGAGTTGTTTTTTTTTACAGGAAAAAAAACTGATACTTGGCTTGCCAGGGTAAAAAATATTATAAAATTCTTTTAAAACCAAATAAAAATGTACTACTATTCTTAATCTTCCTTCTCTCTCCTTGCACATCTTGGCATCGATCGTAGACCTAATCTACTGTCCCTGCAAGATGCTTGCTCACTTTTTAACTACTTCGAACTCACGGATTCTGAGCGCACCAATCACTTTTCTCCTTTTCTCTACACTATGTCTATTGGTTCCCCTCTGCTTATCATCGGAATGTCTGCAATAGAGGGCGTGGCCCAGGAATTGCAATTGGATCCCATTTTCCTATGGTCCTATTCAGAGATTTTGAGATTCTGAGATGAAGTTAGAGTGACGCTGGAGCTGGAGACAAGGAGATAATGCCGGGAAGTCTTGAATGAGCGCAGCGACATCTCAAGTCTGACGTTCCTCGATGCCGTGAACCCACGAATTTAATTATATAGTAAATAGCCTGTATTTAGTCGAGAAATGCAATTAAAGGGATAAAATAGAAAAAGGCTGGCAGTCTTTTATTTAAAGTAAAGTCCTTACAATAAGTATTCAGAGTCATTCCCCTTCGAGGTGTGTATCGCAGTGTTCATCGGCACAGTAGTTCAGTGGCCATTTCATGGCGTGGGCAGGTGACAACCCGAAAAGTGATTTTCAATAGAAGGAAACTCTATCTGGCAGAGTCCCCTACTCCCACCTTCACGCGGCCCTCTAGTGGCAACATCCAATAGAAGGAAAGTAAGAACCATTGCGACCATCCCTCCTGATGATGAGTTATTAAATTAACTGTTATTCGAAACAGGAAGCAACCCTTTTAATTTTTGTGTTGTGGCTGCTGAGGTATTGCTTTCGTAGAAAAGGCTGATAGGCAGGGAAGCGTGGCGGCAGCCTTAAAAGATCGTCATTTTTCTGTCATGTCAGTCACCTTTTTCGTTTCGACTAAACCCCAGAAGAGTGGAAAGCCTAAAACCCGTGGAACTAGACCTGCGGTAACTAACTTTCCTCTTTAACTAGTATTTCGGCCTTGGCACGTGCTGGAATTGGAAAGCAGGACTGGACTCGCCCGGCTTTGTTTTCATTGTTTACTCGCCGTGTTGTTTGGCGGGGTCAGAAATTTTAAAAGTGGACTTTTTTTTAAAAGAGGCCACAAAATTGACTGCGTCACGTGTGCTCTTTCACGGCGCTGAAATAACTTTTTAACTATTTTCTGTATGAGATCGTGTAACTTATTTGAACCATTGGATATTGACCAGTGGTTCGCATACCACTTGTGGTAGGGTAGAATACCCAAGATAGGGTACGCGAAATCACCACTGATAAAAAAAAAATCGGTTTCATCGTTTCATTTTCACCACGAATTCAAAAATTTTTTAACACGGAACAAAAAGTTATTTTTGCTCCGAATTTTTTGTTTCATTTTTCAAAATCCCCACATTGTTTCCGTTTCTGGCGTTTCGAGTACGAAGAAATCCCCGATATATTTCCTGTTACGTGGAGTCACAGCTAGTGAAGCCAATGCCAGCTCAAAAATCTCATTTTTTATACGTTTTTATACGCTTATGTTTGTTATTAAGTTTACTTTTACGCTCAATTTGTTTATTTGTCATTCTTTTATTTTTTATCACAGATAGTTTGTTTATTCAGGCAATGAAACCTATTTTGGCCTCTTAAAAGACCAGTAGTAAGAGGGTCTCCAACAATTTTTTTCGGGGGGGGGGGGGTTGATTATTGATCAACAAAAGCTTAATAACCACAAAGCTGTCTTAGATCAACAAAGTTGTCTTAGACCAACCCATTCGGAACTCCATTTCTCGTTTTGTGTTCTGCGAGCGTCTTATTTCAATTAGGTTTCGAGATGCCCACCCCAAAATAGCCCGCGACCGGCCGTGGACGCCCCCACCACACGAAACTGCTGTTGACAGTCGGTTGCCAATGGCGACGCCTGTCAAGACAGATCAATTCCTCGCACACTGCCATAATGCCTCGGCCAGCCCGCCTGCTACTTTTTTTTTGTGTGTGAACGATTTGATGGCTGTCCAAAAACTTATTTCAGGCTCTGGGTCCAGACAACGGGTTATTCTGGCTATCGATATTTGTCGAGTAGTAATACATATGTCCCATGGATTCAGTTGCAGTGATAATCGATTTGTCTTGCTCGTGGAACCGATCTCGTCACTTGACTTTTTCTTTGCGTAGTTTCGCAATTCGTGACCGTTTTTTCCACAAATCAATCTTGTCTGAACTTTTCATCTTTGATATCTGTGACTTGTTAATTGTGTGAAAATGATATGTCAGCGGATAGACGAGCATTTTGTATGCGACTTTTTAAAATCAGTTTCTTGTAAATGAGTTTCCGGTGTTCGGATTTCCGGTAATAGATTCCGTGGACCAGCTCATCGAGTCCAAATTTACCCAGACACGATCTTAGAGCCTGTTTAAAACGTCGAGTTTATTTATGAGAATCCTGTGGACTCTGTCACTCGATGTGACGTCCTTTCATATCCTGTTATAGACTCGTGGCGAGATCTTGGGTGTCGTACGAACGCAGTCACTGCAAGAATCCGTCTGGTGGTAGTGGTTCGTTTAGATTGCCACAGTCAGTTTTTGCTGAACGAGGGCTCATGAGACCAGAACCTACCGTTTCAAACCAATTCCCAATGACTACAGACATTCATGCCAAATAGTGGGGATCGAACCCACAGGCTCCGGTACCAAATGCCCGAGCCTGGCCATCTGGTGGAAGATTCTTAGTCGTTGTTGTTTTCAAATGCCGGATAAAGGATTTCTATGAGTCCACGGGCTCTCCAGTATAGGAAGAATCTTTGTTGAAATCCATCTTTTTTTCTTTCTTGGCGATTAGCTCAAATAAACCCCAAAAAACTTAATTTTGTCTAGATTACCCGTTAGCGCAGCCCTACTGGATTCGCTCAGCTCCATGTTAAGATATGGAGAAAATGTTTCCGACTGTTGTTGACTTGGATGGAGAATTTTTTAAACTTGTGCTCCGTCGTAGAGAAAAACATCTTTGACTCGGGTATCCTTTCCTTAGAAGAAACACCCATGATATTTTTTAAGTGGGAATGATTAGGAGGGGGGGATGGAGTACACCGTGTTTGAAACGCACGTCCTCTCTTCGGGTGGACGATGTATCTAGAATGAACGGATCGGAATGCGTTACGACAAGCCCGCGAATTCCCCAAGGAATAAAACAAAACCGGCTGGCACCGATAACACTTCGTTGCGGCCCAAACCGTTCGAGCGGAAAGAACGTTCGAACCTCCTTTCCCCCAGAGCAACAACCCCGACCTTTCACACCCCTTTCTCTGAATCCTTCTCGTCACGGAAGGTGAGAGGTCGAGCCTCTTCAACCGTGGAAAGATCGAACACCTGAAAACACAGTGGCACGCGCAACCAGTCGCCATTAGCAGAGATGCCACTTCACCCATTCATGCCATTTTTTTCGTTTGCTTTTTAATCAGCGCGGACTATTGTTTCTTGCTGAAACATTTTCTGTTTGAGGGTTTGTTTGTTTTGGCGGTCCACGGAGGTCGGAAACTACAGCAGCGTGAAAACTGTTTTTCGCGTGTGAATGGGCCGCTGTCACGAGGCTGTCGGATGGGGGGATCTGGTTCGAGAGCATCCAGAAATAATGACGCCATTGTTTCTTTGTGTCGGGGATGCTAACTGTGACAAGATGAAAGATCGATAAAGAGTGGATTTTCTTAAATGCAGCGTTGTGAGAGCTTCCACGGTCGTTTCTTTTACAGAGTTAGTAATCCTGCCTGTAGACTTAAATGTGTTCCGGTATTCTCTGAAAATCGTGCTGTCTTATTGACTCCTCCTCTGAAGGAATAGGGTTGTCAGAAGTTGAAAGTATATAAATAGAACTTTCCCAAATAGAACTTCCCGGAATGTCATACTCATTGAAGTCCATCAACT
>OU015498.1:177888383-177943383 GCA_907164885.2 Dolomedes plantarius | reverse complement strand
CGATATCTGCGGTCCTGATATGCGTCACTCCCTCCACCGTTAAATGTCGTTAGGTAACAACATTGGTATTAGTCGCACGCAAAATGCCACGAAGTGGAGAGTTATCTTCGAGAAAAGTGTAATCGTCAGGTATCACAGAAATGGCTGATCCTTAAGGGACATATCTAGCGAGCTGAATTACCCGAAATCGAAAGTGACCTATGTGATTCAAAAGTGGATGATGAGCGGGGATTGTCGGAATGTGCCCCGAGTCAGCAGACCCATAAAACTGTGATATAGAGAACGAAGGGTGTTGTCCGGAGAAATTCTAAAGAACCGCACCCAGTCGATGGCCCACTTACTCCAGGAGTTTCAACATGCATCTGAGAGTGTTGTTTCGATGAATATCATCCGTAAGGAAGCACATCTGCTTGGTTTTCATGGTCGTGTTACCTCCCATAAGCCTTTGATCACAAAATCCAACCGCGCTGCTCGCTTAGAGTGGTGCAAAATACGTCGAAAGTGGACCGTACATCAGGGGAAACGGGTTCCCTGGAGTAACGAATCAAGGTTTACCCTCTACTGTTTGGATGGCAGGGTCTGGGTCTGACGTCTGCCTGGAGGACGCCTCCTGCCAGAACGCATTGTGCCCACAGCAAAGTTCGGTGGCGGTGGAATAATTGTCTGGGGTTGTTTCTCCTGGCATGGATTGGGACCCTTTGTTCCAATTCATAGTAAGCTCCACGCCGACGCCTACTTCACTATATTGGATGCCAGTCTGCTTCCTCCGTTGTGGCAGTTTTAAGGGTTGGACCCATGTTACTTCCAGGACGATAACGCCAGTTGTCATGTTACGAGATCCACGATGAATTCGTATGGTGACAATGGGGTTAACAAAATGGTCTGGCCTGCCCAGTCCTGAACCCTATCAAGAACTTTAGGGATGAATTGGATCGCCGAATTAAGGAGTGCAACAACCGTCCAAAATCGGTGAAGGTACTTAAATGTCTTCTCCAAGTCGAGTGGAAGAACATACCACTCGCCGTCATAGAAGGACTTGGAAAGTATGCCCCAGAGGGTTGAGGCTGTAATTGCCCCTTGTGGAGGCTCTACCAACTATTGAATAGGAATAAATACTTTTTTTCTATCATAGGTGTCTTAATAGCTCCCGCACTAAGAGCTCAATGAAAGAATATTCGATCTTCCGAGAAACAGAAATCCCCCCCCCGTTTTTCCCTCTGCAACAAGCCTATTATTGCAACATTGCAAACATCAAGGAAATTCGGGGTCTGTTATTGAAACCAAACTTGTTCCCCCTCCCCCCCTGAATGTTCCCCTCCTGCACATAAAATGTTAAAGAAAAAGTTTATCATGTGAAAAAAATTCCTCGTTAAACAGAAACAACGTAGTCTTTAAATAGAATTTTTTTTACGGCGGAGGGGCCGGGACTGGGAAATATCGTCTTTAAATAGAGATCGTCGTTAAGTGTAACGTCGTTAAACAGAGCCAACTGTGTGCGTGTATATATATATATATATATATATATATATATATATATATATATATATATATATATATATATATATATATACAGTGATACCTCGGTACTGGTCATTAATTGGTTCCCGTAGACACGACGATACCGAACAAATTTTTCCCATAAGGAGTAATAATGTAAATTGAATTAATTCGTTCCTGGAAACCAGAAATTTCACATTTTACTGGGCAATTTATAAATGGATGGGGTTGTTTTTTGATACAAAATGTTTAAATTAGACAGAAATAATTTAAAACAATAATTAGATAAAATAAAGTGTGTCTTCACTCAACCTGTACTGAAAGAAATTGATGACCTAATGGGATAGTGGCGAAGTAGAGGAGGAGGGAGATTTTCTTGGAAGGGGAGTCCTTTCAATAAAACATCAGGCGCTTGCTTGCACAGGGATTCTTTATTTCTTCTCTCTCTAAAACCACCGATTCCTTTTGTAGACTCAGATTTAGGGAGTTTCACTACAAACCTATCAAGAGAAACTGGCTGCTGCCTACATTTCAAAATATTTCTGAGGTGAGACATTGTTTGATCATTGACTGATTTTAACCATTTCACTGCTCTCAGCACTCGTCCCCCGCTTGCCTTTTGAATGATCGGCATGCATTTGTTTTCCCTTCTCGCAAATTATTGCCTCGGATATGCTATCAAAATGCAACTGTTTTTCATTAATCCAAATGCACAATAATTTCTTTTTTCTTCTAATACCTGTGATCTGTTCTATATCTAATCCATTTGTCAAGGGTTCAAAGATATTCAAGTTCGTAAATACATTTATTTTATTCACTTACACAGCCATTACACTAATAAAACATTCAAAATTTAATCTGTAATTCCAAAACGGTTATCATGGTCAAAAGGTGGGGAGATCCCATCCGGATCTATCTATATAAATAAAGTAACAGACGTATTTGTCGTGGGTTTTGTCAGGTCACGTGACATCACGTCTCCGGGTCTCACTCATCCTGAAACTGCGATTTTGGCGGCCATTTTGTTTTGGTCGAAAATCGGTGTATTATTTTTCTTATGAAAGTACATAAATCTTACATATTTGGAAAGAGCTTTGAAAACTGATAACTTTTTCTGCTTACAGTTATTCTGTTACTTTAATAGTTTTAAAGATATTTCAATTCTAAAAAAGCACTCCACCGGAGAAGCAATCCACTCCAAGCAGTATAGTATGGTGCAGCCATCTGTCGGCAGCGACGGAAATGAAAATTGACAGGAATTTAATACATTTGTATGGCCCTGAAAAGGGCGTTTTTTACTTTTGTGGGGCCCGAGCATAGCCGAGCGAATCCCGGCTAGTTCTGAATGTAAGCGGAAGGAAAATTTTCCTTTATTCTTTTTTCCACCGTTGCCAATCGGCAAAACCTAAACTTCACCCTCGGAACATTCCTTTACTTGGTCAAAACCTTCACAACTCTAGAAACAGCAACACTGGCTCCTTTAACAGTTTCTTTATTTTAACCTATTGAAGAGACCGTTGTTTCAGGCATTTTGTAAAGTGCTGCGAGATCCAAACGTCGAGTACCGGAGCATTTTTTTCACGTCGACACATGACGCGTAGTGCAAACGTAGAGTACTGAAGCAATCTTTTCGTCTCGAAATTCGATTAGTACCGAAGCAAACGAGTACCGAGGTATGACTGTATATATATATATATATATATATATATATATATTGATATTGTTAAAGCTATTTGCTCGCCAAGAGATGGTGCTGGGAGCGCTGTAAGTGTAAAAGACAGTAGATGTAGTAAGATCGCGAATCAGAGCGGTCATGTTCTAACGTTATCCTATTAAAGTGTTATTTCATTATTAAATGAGTCTCCTATTTTTAAAGGTCGCACGTTTACGCGACAAGGAAGGTCAAGGTTCATACGGAAGTCAACATATCAGACCTAAAGTTATAACAAAGGAAGACTACAATATATATATATATATATATATATATATATATATATATATCTGAAGAAGTACTTACTTATTTTAACTGAAACTTCGTTTGCGCTTGGTGCAATATCAGCCCGAAAGTGCCTCATTTTACTGTGGGTACCTTTTTATTTAACCGCCCATTGCCAATATTTTGTGTCATATGTTATGAAAATACGAATAAATGGATAACATGTTGAATAATAAAAAAAAAGGTAGATAAACAACAAGATTTCGATATAATTTTATATATATGTAAAAAGTGCGAACAAAACATAAAACGGAAATAAATTAATTTAAAAAAATCAAAATGAGAATGGCAATCGGGAACCGTTGTACCAATTTCCTATATAAGCACAAATTGTAACTGAAAATCGTCAAGTACAAATTATGGTGGAAACTGGACTGGCGCGTCTACTTGGCGCTTTCCTGACGCTTTACGGCTCGCTAAGTAGCCAAGTTTCTGTTATACTACGTAAGTACCGAGGAGAGGAAAGATCATTATGCGATACTGACACATTTGAGGGGGAAAATACTTCAGAAAATATGTTTAAAGGGAAGAAAGAATAAAGAAGCCGATTCATCCTGAAGCCGATTTGCGGTACGCGAAATCGGCTTCAGGATGTCTCATAAATCATGTGCCGTAAACATCTCTTAATTCTAAACTTTTAACCCGTGTTATTTCAAAAGAGAGAAATGCAACTACGGAACATAATGAAAAATATATTTCCTTTCATTCAGATAACCTAAAATATATCAAAAGATCCTGACATATCGAGACAGGCCACGAAAAAGATCGTCTGGTGAAATGGGACGGCCTTTTCAGGTCTCCCTACCTTGTTCTCTTCGGGCCCCCAAGCAAGCCGTAATGGAAGCAGAGAGAGAGGAGAGTCAGCTGATTGCACGTAAACATCATACTCTCTATTAAGCATTTCCAAATGATCTCGTCCCCAGGGAGGTTTTGGCGTAACCACTCGATAAAAAAGGTCGTTAGGTGATGTTCCGCCTTACTTCCTGATCATAATGTCAAAAGATACTTGTTTAGCGGGCAGATAAGGTCCGACCATTAATAATGCATGCCATCCATTTACTGTCTCCAAGAGCGAACAAGGGAGAATGTCTCTGGAATGATTCTCGGTATCATCTAGAACTTGGGACAAATAACACATGTTCTGTTGGATCCAAGCGCATTATCTTGCCTTAATTCATTTTTTTAAATCTAGGAATGAGGCAGTTTTACGCAGCATGTCATATATGAACTCGGGGAAAAACGAAGAGCAAAATGATTGTTGTTATATGCATAGATTACTAAAACTTGGAAGAGACACGTATGTGTGTATATGTATGTGTATGTACACACACACACACACATATATATATATATATATATATAGTTAGTAACTAAGAGAAAAAAGAACGATCAGAATAAAGAAAGAGAGAGAACAAAAACATGGAGACAAAAAAAAGGACAAGTTCTCTTTTAAAAATAATATTCTGGCAACCGTAAGCTTAACCTGTTTTCAAATCGATTCAAAATGTCAAAATTGAAAATTTTCTCTAAACTTTTAGACACTCTATCGTCAATTTTTTGTTTTTGTGAAACCAATATTTTTGTAACACTTCGCCCGAGGAAAATAATGAGGAAAAGTAAAGAAACAGTAAGTATCATCAAAAAAGAAAAAAAAAATGTCCCTGCCTCACCAAATGAATCGATGGATATCGTTTACCAAACTTTTAGCGTCTAAAGAGATGATCCATTCTTCGACGGCACGCTTGCGATTATAAGAAAAAGAGAGCACACAAATATGACACCCCATTTTTTTCAAGAAAAAAAATACACTATTCTATCATGCATGAAAGAGAGGGCAGCCATTTAGTAGATGAAAGCGAGTTCAATTTTATAAAATGATTCCGATTTCCTGGCATCGATATCGTTCAGTTTTTGCCATTGTTTATGAGGAGGTATGAGAAAGGAGAACTATAATTCGGCGATGGGAATGCGATATTCTGAGCACTTCAGTTCAATGGCAGCTGCTGTTGTGGAACAATGTAAATTGAAACGCTACTGGCGATTACCTTGACAACCGCGAAGTTACATTCTGCCCAGTGGCAGCAGAGAAATGAAAAATGGCAGCATGCGAAGTTACATTCTGCCGAGTGGTGGCAGCAGACAAAAATTAAACTATCGCGAGAAAGTTAAAAACAGAACGTTGGTTATGTAGTTTATGATGTTTTGTTTATTTATGTTCGTTTAAATAAAACGCTGTGTTGAATAACAATATTCTGGAGCGCCGTGATTTGACATAATTTAAAAACTGTCGCTCAATGAGTGATCACTTAGAATTGTTGCTACAGCTGTCACGGGGTGCATTGTCGCAGCGTCGTACTCAAGAGAAGTGCTTCCGGTAAATTCCGAGGTAGAATTGATTTCCTATTTCAATTCCAGACAATGAGTTCGATGACGCTTTTAAATATGTCCTTTACACTCGCTGAGGGCGAGTTCCAGGCACTCGACTAAACCACTCAAAGACAGTTCAACCGCAACAGCTCAACTTGCAGGCACACCTCCAAGATATACATATATATATATGTATATATATATATATATATATATATATATATATATATATATATGTATATATATATATGTATATATATATATGTATATATATATATATATATATATATATATATATATATATATATATATATATATATATATATATATATATATATTGGCGGCCAGTCAGGGTTCCGCAGAAAAGAGGCGGTTTGGAGGAGTGGCGTCGAATGAAAGTTTCATCCATGACATTGGCTTTATAGAGTCTTAATAATTGGTTCTCAACAACATAGGTTTCGGGGGGGAGGCCGTTGAATAGGGATGACCGGTTAGAGAAGTTTCACTGTATCTATCTATATCTATACCATATAAAGTGAAACTTCTCTAAGGCGGCCAGTCATGGTTCCGAAAAAAAGTGGCCGTTTTGAGGGGTGGCCGTCGAATAGGGGTCAATTTCTCTATGGCAGACAGTCATAGTTCTGAAAAAAAATGACCATTTTGAGGAATGGTCGGCTAAAGAAGTTTCACTGTATCTCTCTCTCTCTCATGTATGTAGGGTTCCGGGGTTTAGATGTTGATGATCGCTGAGTAACTATGTAACACAGTTAACGTATATACCAATTATCTACATTTAACACATAAATATGGGATCCGTCTCTAACAGAATCTATGACAGCAACTTCAAACGAAACTTCCATTAAGCATTACTTTCTCCTCTCTGTAACATTGAAACTCTCCTGCAACTAGACCTTCAGTCCCGTGCAGGCTTATCTCTCCCTATTCCATTCACAATTCCCGCTCGTAACGAACGTTTGTTGGATACAGCGTCTCTCGCATCTCCCTTTCTCGTAACCTTCGAACTCCCGCACACTGAGACGTCTGTCCAGTCTAGCGACTATCTCCTTAACGTTGGAACTTCCCTCTCCTCTCCTACGCGTGGCGCTGCTCGGCCCTACGAACCCGCTGCTCGGTTCTGATCGAGCACACACACACACACACACACACACACATATATATATATATATATATATATATATATATATATATATATATATATATATATATATAAGAAAAACTTTCTGTCGAACGGTCGGGGAACAATTCCGGATAGACCGTTTCCGGTATGGCATCCTTTATGAAATTCAGCCACGTTTGAAAATGTCGAAATCGATGTATTTTTTTTTCATGAAAGTACGTAAATGTTACATATTTAGAAAGAGCTTTAAAAACTGATAATGTTTTCTGCGTACACTTATTCTGTTACTTTGATAGTTCTTATTCTAAATGCATACTCCACCGAACAAAACGTAACCGCCATGTTTTACGATGTAAACACAACGTGATTCTCACTAAAAAATGAATCACTGAAAAGAAATGTTTCATCGTGTGTCTAATTTTTTAATTATTTTTCTATTTTGCATACTTTTAATTCAAACTTTTTAGTCATAAATAGATTATTTTAAGATGTATTGATTTTTTGAGGATTCTTCGGCAATTAAAAATCGAAAAAAAATTTAAATTCTAGTGAACTGTGATTCGAGTGTCAAGTGATTCGATAGCCGGGCAAAGCCTGGCTAGTATATAACATGTCTAATGTTATCCCACTGTCACACCATAATAGCTATAGTTTTATCCATCTCTACAATGGGTACGCCAGTTACATACCTATGTCTAGGTGTGTACGCGAGGTATGGAAGGTTGAGAACCACTGCTCCACGTGTTTTACTTTTTCATTTATTCTCAAGCCTGGAAGACAGTTCCAAGAACATGCAGGAACCCGAAAAGCGATTGTTCTTTCGATCTGAACCATCCCACTGGCAACCCCCCTTTCGATTGTGCGTGTATTTTGTTAGGTTGTTTTTCTAGTCACTTACCTCATCGGTATTCCGTCTGAATTTCGTCTTGTGCTCCTGCCAAACGTTTTTTGTCTTTAATCTTTTGCTGCACTGAATATATTTGAATTATTTTAAACGTATTCAGTTGTATTGCAATCTTATAATATGTGCTTAGATAAAGGCGCTGCTTATTTTTACGTTCGACATTCATTGCAAATAAATTTTTACTAAAATAATTGCAATTTTAATATATAAAAATGAATCTTTGTCTGTTTGGTTATCTGTAATTGCATAGAAATCCGTAGTTTAGAAGAGACGATCGTGAAAGCACTGCGTTGACGATCGTTATATACAGGCGTCGTTAGCCCAGCGGAGACATGCAAGAACTTCCGGAATCGAAATTAATTGCCATTAATATTTAATTAATAAATACCAACAATTTTGAAGGGTGACCAGTAAATGGAAGCTGTTACATTTTCTGGAATCTCCCCTATGTATCTCGCTAAGTTGCAATTGTTTACTTTCTGAAATTTGGTAATTTGGTATATTGCTGGGTGGTATTGCCACTTAATTTTCTTTTAAAGAATTTTAAATATTTTTATGATTAAAATTCCCAGGTTCGTTTTACCCAGCATGTAAACTCTGTAGAAAAAAGGAGACACATTTCTTCTGTATTAAATGATGAGGACCGTATTTACAAATTAACATTTTTTTTTCACACATATATAATTAAGTTGTAAAGTATTAAAATTATTAATATTCTATAAATAACCACATGTGTGATTAATATTCTTTAAGTGATAACTTGGGCCCCCACCAACTTAGAAATTATCCAATTAAAATTAAAATTATAATTTATATTTGCAGTGCTGTCACAAAATGAGAATCATAAACTAAATTTACCCCAATCCGGCATTCATCGTTCAAGATCGCCAGGAAGCCTCGAAAGCCTTCCACCGACCAGAGGCTCGACAGCCCCCTCTGTTGTCGGTACCCACTATCGGAGAAATTTCCGCCACCTCTAAAATTCGCGGTCTCTCCTTTTCCTCCTTGTTTTTATTACCTATCTAACTAAATCTAACTTTCTACGCAAATTTCTAACTTCCAATGAGAACATTCTCCTTAATTCTAAACCCGTCCCACTTCTCCAAAACTCAGACTCTAATGGCTTAAACTTATTCTTTATTAAATTCACGAACCTCATTGGGTCTCTACTTTCTCACATGTTTTCCGCCCCTTCTTTCATTTTTCTTATATTTTTATTTTCCTAACACCTGGTCAGTCCAAACATGACTGGCCTTGCTCTAACTTTTTCTATGACCCGACAACTGTTACTGTTGCGCAAATTCCAATATAATCCTTTCAATTCTTATATTCCATATTCTAAGGGGTTTTTCGACTGACCGTCAACTAAAACTCTTTCATCTTGCCGGTACTATTCATGGGAGCCCTACTCCCGTGGTTTTTGTCAATTTTCGATACTTTGAATCCTCATTTTATTTTTAAATTATTTTTACTTGATGAGGACCAATTTTTTCTATATTATTTATACTGTTTAGTTTTTTAATGGATTTTAGTAAACAAACTTTTTTTTTCTCATTTCCTTCCATCATGTTCAGTTCTCAAGGCAAAAAGACAATTTGACATTTTTCCTTTTCAGCTTTCAGTGGTGCAATCATGTAAGGCTGAATCCACCTAAATTCTGAGGAGTTTATTATGGAGAGAAAAGGAGTTTAATATGTAAAGGATGTTTATAGGACTTTAATATGGAGGGGTGTTTAATGGTTTGTAGCCCTCAATCAAACACTTCATTCTTTTTAAGAGGCAATGCTGGAGTCATTTCTTAGTTCTACTGAAAATTCTGTTATTAAATATGTCATTTCAGGGTTTTTTGTTCAAATGAGGAAAAGCTGGATCTAGATTAATTCTGAGGAGTTTATTGTACATTTATATAATTTTTTATACAGTGCAACCTCCCAAATCCGGGCGTCTCAAATCCGGAACGTTTTAATAAATAGCCAATGCTTTTTCATTTTACCAGTAGATGTCACTACCAAAATGATCGGTGAAATAACGCGCTTCCTTTCAAGCAAGTGACAGCATGATGACAGCATGGATTTTGAAGGCTTTCAAGTGTCTGGAAAAAAGCTTAAATAGCAGAATTAGAGAATGTGCAAATAAAGGCAACATTAACTTGGATAAATCGGATACACAAAAAGTTTTAAACATCGACGAAAATGTGCTGATCGTCGGTTCACTGAGCGATTTTGAAATTATTGATAGTGTGGTAAATAACAAAAGTTATGATGACAGCGATCGTGAAACTGATTCAGAATGCCCCGGAAACGAAAGAATGTCAACGAAGACCTGATAAAATCACTAGATAAAACATTATTAGGCTTAGAACAGCGGAATTTTATCTCGGAACATGAAATTATGGCATTATATAGGATTCGAGAAAAAATAATTTCTAATAAACCGAAACTAAAGCAACAGACATTATTGACTGAAATGTTTAAATTATAATGTAATTATATTTTATGCATTCAGGTTTTAATTAATAATAATTAAACCATTTCATATGCTGTTTTTAAGTGTTTTATTTTTTCCCCTAAAATTTTGTAGTGTTATTTAAAAACCTCTCAAATCCAGAATTGCCGTGTCCTCAACGATATATAAAATTTATTTTATTTTATGCAAATTATAATTTTGCAATAAATAAATTTGCATCAATAATTGACGCGGTGAAAGGCAAAGTGGTGTAAGTCACATTTTCAACTTTTTTTATTTGAGGTCAAATATGTAATCTCCATGTTCAATTTATGGTGGAATTGCAAATAATTATTATTTGCAATAGTATAATAATTATTATGAATTATAATTTGTTCAATTTATAGTGGAATTTTTTGTAGTTTTTACTGTAAAACTCTTTTGACTTACTGACTTACACCACTTTGCCTTTCACCGCCTCAATTATTGATTGCATTGTAAGCTGTATTTTTACATTTCCTGAGTGAAACTGGAAAACCTTTTAAGGCTTTTAATTTTTTTAAAAAACAATTTCAAGATAATGTAGAATGTTAAATCCTATTGCAGTTAGAATGCGTGGTCAAGCGACATTAAATGAAATGTTGATATTTCTTATTTTCACATTTCTTTAAATGTTGATGTTCTTGATTTTCACAATTCCTTTACTTTAGATATTCTTGGTTTTTTACATTTCATTATTTATTATCATTTCGTTATTTATTTCATTATTATTTATTTTCATATTCTCGATTTTCATATTTTATATAAATTTTGATATTCTTCATTTTCCCATTTCCTGACATGTTAATATTCTTGATTTTCACATTTCATTATTTATTATCATTATTATCATTTTATTATTTATTTCATCATCATTTATTTTCATATTCTTGATTTTCACATTTCTTATAAATGTTGATATTCTTGATTTTCAGTTCCCAAAAATGTTGATATCTTCTATTTTTCACATTTCCTATAAATGTTCATATGCTTGATTTTTACATTTCGCTCACTCCTTTCAACAACGTCATATCTCAAAGTACGTGATTTTTCAGGAGAGTGATTTTAAACTTTAAAAAGAGAATAAAATGTATTAAAAAATAAATATTAATTCTGATCTCTAGGGGCTAAATATTTCGCTGTGAGATATGATTAAATGTTGATGTTCTTGATTTTCACATGTTCTTAAATGTTGAAATTCTTAATTTTCACAATTCCTTAACTTTTGATATAGTACTTGGTTTTTCACATTTCATTATTTACTATCATGATTGTCAGTATCATTTCTTTATTTATTTCATTATCATTTATTTTCATATTCTTCATTTTCACATTTTCGATAAATGTTGATATTCTTGATTTTACACATTTCCTTTAATGTTGATATTCTTCATTTTCACATGTCTTATAAATGTTCGTTGACATTGTTGATTTTTACATAGGATTAAATGTTGATGTTATTGATTTTTACATTTCCTATAAATATTGACATTATTGATTTTTACATTTGATTAAATGTTGATGTTCTTCATTTCACGTTTCCTATAAAAGTTGATATTTTTGATTTTCACATTTCCCATAAATGTTGATATTCTTGATTTTCACAGTTCCCATAAATGTTGATATTATTTATTTTTACATTTCCTATAAATATAGATATTCTTTATTTTCCGTGGTCACTTCGTTGGAATAATATCAAGCGTCTCTGTCATGTTAATCTGAGCCGTTTACTGCCAGCCATGTTTATGACCGCGCACAAGACGGCATCTGGAGTGCAGATTAAAGCACCGCACTCTGTCTGATTTCTGGCACTGATCCCGGAGTTCTTTTCTTGGTCTTTTTTGAATGAGAGGCTCTCTCCCTAAGACTACTTATTATTTATTTCATTCGCTAATTCTTTTCTGAAGAGTCTTTCGGTGGCCTTGTTCGCGAATGTCATTCTGTTTACAATAATCGTTATTTTTTTAAACCGTTTTCTCTCAGCTTTAACCGTAACCGAGACTGTGTCGCGGTCGGTTGTTTTCCACGAACATTGCCAGTAGCTTATTGTTGTTGAGTTTGTTTTGTTTTCTTTTCAAATTTTTTCAGGGATTTCGGTAGTGGGTGTTTTCTCTCGCTGGGAGACTGAGAGAAAGTGTTTTACGCGGAAGTCGCTCTGAGGGTGGAACATGTGGCTGAGGATTTGTCACCGAGTTTCGTTGTGTCTTATTCTGTCGCCAAGGTCGCACAGTCGTGGAGGGTGAAGGGGATGTCTGGCGAGTGGTGGTTTTGAAACTTCAATGAATGCTTTTTTGACTAGCATTCACTTAATATGCATACGTACTTACATACATACCATATATATATATATATATATATATATATATATATATATATATATATTCACACAGGGTGGACCAAAAGTCTTGCCCTGATTATAAAAATTCATTACAAAATAACCATTTAATATAATAATATAACTTTTGTATCATTGGATAGGTCAGTTTTAGTAGTTTTTTTGTGCAATAGCTTGCGCGAGTGCTCCTTCAAGAGTGACTCAGGGAAACATTTGTAAGGAAAGCATCATTTTCGGCCGAAATGCCGCCGATTCAAGAGAAAGCCCAATGTGTGCTTTGATTTCACGAAACGAAATCGCCCATTAAAGTTCAGTGTAAATTTCGACATTGTTATGGATGCAACCCTCCTGATGCAAAATCAATAAAGCGATGGTATGAAAGGTTTAAAGAAACAGGCAGCATTAAGGATCTTCCCAGAAGTGGCAGGCATAGTGTGAGTGAAGCAACTGTTGATCGCGTTCGGCAATCGTTTCAACGGAGTCCTACTAAATCGACTCGTGACGCATCACATGAACTTCAAATAGCGCAAACAAGTTTGGTAAGAATTCTCCATAAAACGCTTGTTTGCAGTATTTGAAGTTCGCGTGATGCTTCACGAGTTGATTTA
Source organism: Dolomedes plantarius (assembly GCA_907164885.2). NCBI lineage: Eukaryota > Metazoa > Arthropoda > Arachnida > Araneae > Dolomedidae > Dolomedes > Dolomedes plantarius. Next base: position 177,930,054 of record OU015498.1, on the reverse strand, counting down.
GTAGGACTCAGTTGAAACGATTGCCGAGCGCCATCAACAGTTGCTAGGCCTGCCACTTCTGGGAAGATCCTTAACGCTGCTTGTTTCTTTAAAACTTTCATGCAATCGCTTTATTGATTTTGCATCAGGAGGGTTGCATCCATAACAACGTCGAAATTTACGCTGAACTTTAAAGGGCGATTTCGTTTCGTGAAACCAAAGGACACATTGGGCTTTCTCTTGAATCGACGGCATTTCGGCCGAAAATGATGTCTTCCTTAAAAATGCTTCTCTGAGTTACTCTTGAAGGAGCACTCGCGCCAACTATTGCACAAAAAAAAACTACTGAAACTGACCTATCCAATGATACAAAAGTTACATTATTATATTAAACGGTTATTTTGTAATGAATTTTTATAATCAGGGCAAGACTTTTGGTCCACCCTGTATGTATATATATATATATATATATATATATATATATGTATATAATGTAATATCTTAAATATTATGGTCTCCATTCTAGCATTTAAACTTCCTTTCCTAAATCCAACCCCCAGTAATATTAATCTATAGCTTTAAAACCCCGAGCCTCAAAACTTTCCATGAATTGCATGCCTTTGCATTTCTACACGTGTTATGTCCCAATTCAGGAGTGGGTTAGCTTCCCGAACCACAAAAGCTCTGACCCTACAAATAATAGTCACATGAACCTCTCGCCCTCTCGCGTTTAATGTTGAAAGGTGTTATTATTCTTAGCCGTTCTTCTGAAGTGAACGGATGTACTTTTGTCGCTCTAATAAAAGATTCGGCCCGACTGTTTCCAAATCTAATTTTTATTCCTTTCAGGCTGAGTCTAGCTCCAGCCATGTAAATATGAGCTAGTTTTCCCTTTCAGGTTATAATATTAGGACGTGTTGTAATGGGTGTATTATACACACACACACACACAGTAGTACCTCGTTAATCGTCAATAATTGATTCCAGAAGGCACGACGGGTACCGAAAACGACAGGTACTGAACAAATTTTTCCCGTAAGGAGTAATGCAAATTTGATTAATTCGTTTCTGAAAACCATATTTCACATTTTACTGTGAAATTTATAAATAAATAGGGTTGTTTCTTTACACAAAATCTTCAAACTAGATAGACATAATTTAAACAATTAGATAAAATAAAATAAAATTTGTCTTCACTCACTCAACCTGCACTGAAAGGAATTGATGACCTAATGGGATAGTGGTGAAGCAGAGGAGGAGAGGGATTATTGTTTGGGGAGTCTCCTTCCAATAAGATATCAGGCGCTTGCACGAGGATTCTTTCTTTTTTCTCTATCTTAAAACTACCGATCCCTTTTGTAGACTCAGATTTAGGGACACTTCAGATTTTCACTACATACCTATCAAGTTCAGTCCCGAAAACCGCATTATAGGACTTAATCTCTGCTCACAGAGAGGGGTGGGTTTACATTTCTTTAAACGTTGATATTATTGATTTCACATTTGATTACACGTTGATGTTCTCAATTTTCACGTTTCCTTAAATGTTGATGTTCTCGCCTTTCATATCTCCCATAAATGTTGATATTCTTCATTTTCACATTTCCCATAAATGTTGAGATTCTTGATTTCCCTATTTCCCTTAAATGTTGATATTTTGATTTTCACATTTCCCATAAATGTTGATATTATTTATTTTCACGTTTCCCATCAATGTTGTTATTCTTTATTTTGACATTTCCCATAAATGTTGATATTATTTATTTTCACGTTTCCCATCAATGTGGATATTCTTTATTTTCACATTTCCCATAAATGTTGATATTCCAGATATCATTACCCCTGTTTATGTGTGTGACATCGTTGGGTAGCGAAAGCTACAAACACCTGATAAATAATCAGCATGCTTCATTTATGAAAGCCACAGACCAAAATATCCGTTGTTAGTCAAAAAATGTTATTGCCATCAGCATTCTATTTTCCACAGAGTTTGTTTGAATGAAAATAAAATTTAAATAAAATGTTTGTATTTGCCCGAGTGGCAACAGCGTATTATTGTCTGTGTGGATGGAATAAAAAATTGTGAAAAGATTATGGTCGTGAATTATATTTCCCTCTTACAAAAGTTTCGCGCGATTATTCTAAAAAGAACGTTTCTCAACGATGCCGTTTTTCCACTGTTTTTAACGTTTTTCGTTCGCAAATGACGACGTTGCTGTCAGATCTAGAAAAGAAAAATGTCGTAACTTTACTTCGTTCAATTACTACCTTGTCATTTTTATTTTCTCTTGTTTACTGAAAAAGAGTCATCTCATCAAGTTCCGCCATGGCCGCCACTTTTTAACGACTTCTGAGGAGCGGCGTTAACGGGTCGAGATATTTTATTTATTTATTTTCTTGCTCCCTCCGGAGTATCGCAAAATTTAATTTTCTCGGTTTTTGACTACTTTCGCCAGTAACGCTCTTCTTCTCCGGGCAATTGATGACATCGCAGGAAAATCATGATCTGGGACTCGGAGTTGGTTAACAGTATGAAAAAAATGTCTTTTCGTGATTTTGATTTTTTAAAATCTTAGTTATCTCTTTTCCACTGGAGAATGTTAACAAAATTTCTGAAGCTTTTTGTGTGTGTGTGTGTAGTAAAGAGTTGGGGTGAGCCTTATTTTGAGGGCCATTTCTAAAATTTTACAGTCCTGAAATATCATCGTGACGTCTATTTTTTTTTAAATCCACCCATGAGCGTTATTGCTGATTGAGAATAGACAGTGACGTAGAGTAATCATGCAATAACGTATCTATATTTTTCTGCTAATTTCCACACGACTGCGGATTTTACTCTATAGAGTAAAATCCGCAGTCGTGTGGGTTGACTCTGCGCAAGGGCCCCACTCTCTTTTGAATAGGTTCCCCAATATGTGTCTGAAGAATGCACTCTCAATATCTTGTGTGTCACTGGTAAAAGTTTGTATTGTCTAGTGGCAACTCCGGCGTAGAAATGTTTTCATTTTCATTTTCAAAAAATGAGTCGCGCGTTTAAGCGGCGTTGTAGATGATCTGTGATGTAACGGCAGAAATGTCTGATAATAAATGTCTCTTTGTTTGTGAATATATTGAGCACACCCTTTGAGAAAGAGGCAGGTGGTTTTCAGCGGGGCAGGGCTCTTATTAATATTAGTTTGTTAGAGAGCAGAAAGATTTGTAGCCGACTTTCTCGCTGCCCGAGCGTCATTTTCAGTTCTTCCTGTCCGATTCCACCGATCGACACGCCTGACTGGACAATCTGAGGAGAGAACGGGATTTTTGTTCAGTTCGCGTGACTGACCTTCGAAAGCCTGGTTTTTCAATTCTCCGGTAGTTTCGTTTCTCTGACCAGGTAGTTAGTTCCGCTCTGCTTAGCCACGTCTCCCAGAGAATGCCTTCCCCGAATTCGGTGGCTACAAATCAGTAGCCAGTAAATTGTAGCCTTCACCTAAAACATTCCTTATTTGTAAGAAACAGTGAAGGGTTTTGGTGTATATATATATATATATATATATATATATATATATATATATATATATATATATATATATATACAGTCGAACTCCGTTATAACGAACTTCAAGGGACAAAGGTTTTGTTCGCTATATCCGAACCGTTAAGAAAAATGTTAGACTTCACAAAATGTATAACTCATTAGTTGCTATGTGTATTCAGTAATGATGTATTAAAAAAATTATGAAATATATTAAAAATGATCATTAATGAATTAAATTGACTAAAATCGATTACATTAAACTGACACAATACTAATTAAATTAACTAAAAATGAAGACACATGGAAATAAATTCATTTTACCTTTAATTGTTGCTCACTGTTTTGATACAGAAATAACCGTTAATCTTCTACTGACGTGATGCCGATTTCAAAAGCATTTTAGGAATTTCTTTGTCCAATACATTAAATGACTCCAAAACTCTTTCTTCCTCTGTTTGTGTGGACAAAAACTTATTAATTACACGCATCGCTGCTGTAGCATCTGAGATGGTGGGGATTTCGTCATATATGTGCTTCTCTCCATCAGCATCAGATGCCGAATCGTCGATTTCAGAATAATTCATTTTAATTTCTTCCACAATATCTTCATCAGTCGGATTTTTACATGTAATGACTTTATCATCACATGTTTTGAACAATTGCATGTCACAATCTGAGAATGATGAAATTTTGTGCTTTTCTATCCACATTGCGATAGGTAAATCTTCATCATCATCTTCTTCTTCAACATTCTTTGCTTCTTCAACATTCGTTGTATCTTCAACATTCTTAAAAAGTTTAAAACAAAACAAAACAAAATATTCAGTAGTCGACTGAGAAAAAGGTTCGTTATAGCCGTTTCTTAAGATTTCGAAGGTTCGTTATAAAAGGATAAATTAGCATTAAATACAATAGGAAAACGGTGGGACCAAAATTTTCGTTCGTTATATCAGTGAGTTCGTTTTATACCGGATTCGCTATAACGGGGTTTGACTGTACATACATACAATGAAACACTCTCTAGGCGTGCCACCCCGCAAAATGACCACTTTTTTTCGGAACCATGATTAGCCGTTTAGAGAAAAGTATCACTATATATATGTGTCTGTGTGTGTGGCACTATGTCACAATTATTAAATTTTACAGGCGAGCGCAGTGAAATCCATGTAATGCTCTTTACCTCGATACAGGGGTGTGCTTAGGGTTTTAGCGGCCCTGGGCGAAACACATTTACTGGCAATCGAATTTCTCTATGTACTGAGTAATGGATCTTGTAAGACAACCCTTATCTCCCCCCCCCCCCTGAAAAAGCTGCATCCACTACTGATTTTACTAATGCATTACGTTTCAATACTAAAAAACCTACATTCTAGCTACGTAAAGGAAAATTATGCATGAAATTGCAATTGGTCCACTAAAATATAGAATTAATTTGTATGAATAATGAAACAATGGAAAAATTATTTACATGATTTAGAAAATGTAAATTGTTAAAAACAAATACTTACAAATATGAATTTGTTGGTTATAAAGCAATTTTTCTTGCTTTCTGAGCAGCAAAATTATCTATTATAAGTGAAAAGTCTAAAGATGATGAGAGATAATTTTCATTAGAAATAAGTCCCAGGGAGGATGGGCATACAATCCGTATTCAAAGCATACTGATTGTACCTGCTTTGTAATATTTTCAATTCTTCGAGAAGTGGGATATAAAATCCATTATAATGATAGAGAGAACAAGTAAAAGCCATTTTTTTGTTTACCCCATTCCTTCAGCCTTCAGACCGCTTTTTTCCCAACAGGTTTGGAGTGCATTTACTTACTTGTCTTATACTCCCTGGAGAAATGTCTTGTCTATTGTTTGCTTTGAATAGACCAAACATTTGACCAGATGGTATTAGTATTCGTTCACAAAGATATGGTAATGTTTTTCTCAGTTTGCAACTATTCCGTGAAAACGGACAGATTCCAACAAAACGGTTTATAATTCTTCAAATGACTGTATGTAGTGAATGACAGATAGTAGAAACTGATATTGAAAACAGGAATTGATAATCAAGGTTTTACTATAACTGAATTGAAGATAAATCGTGTTTTTCTAACCGAGAAATTTTTCGAACCAAAAGGGTAGTTTGTCAATTAAGATTCTTTCTACGATTCTTTTAAAAAAATCGAAACATATATATATTTTTTATAAGTTGAATTATAGAAACTGCGAAAAAAGAGGGATTTCTTAAAAAGCCCGTAACACATTTAGAAAAGTGTTGCGATGAGGAATAAAAATGGCGGCCCTAAATTTTTAGCTGCCCTAAATTTTAGCGGCCCTGGGCGGTTCCCCAGTTTGCCCCCCCCCCCCCCCCCTACGCACGGCCCTGCCTCGATACAATGATAGGGCATACTGCCGTTTTCAGCTGGCAAGGTCTCTTCTTTATGAACATTCGATTTAGGGCGTTTTACAACAGAAATGAGTGCAAAAAATATGCAAGAATATTTTCTGGTTCCTCTATCTACTTTAAAAAAATAGACTTGGTGCCTTTTACCTCCGGCACACAGATTTGTGTGTGTATGTGTATGTGTATGTGTGTGAGTGTGAGTGAGTGAGTGAGTGAACTAAGCCTAAGGCCTTGTTAGGGACTACGTGAAAGATTTTCAACGAATTTTCACAGAGCTCGGGGAGGTGTGTGATCGGTTGAGAATTTTTCAAGCGGACTTTGTGTGTATAAGACTTTACACGTAGATTGAAATATGTTTTTTGAAAGGATTAAGTTTGCTTTTTCTGAGCAGCTTAACCATTAGACCTTTTCAACAGGATGTTAGAATAGAGGCAGCATTTTCGACAGCTTTGAAATAAACGGGTTTTTCTCCCGCAAAGAAATGTTGAGTATCCTAAGCTTTACAAATCCTAACTGTCGAAATTTAAGAATCGTGTTAGAAAGGTAATCCACCTGCTATTTCTACTTCGCGTTTTTAGAATGAGTTTCGAATGAGGCTTGGAGTGAATATTTCTCTAAAAATTATGTGACACATATTTTAATAACATGAACGTTACGCAAAAACCCACAAAGACAATTATCTAAAATTTTAAACCCCCCAAAAAGGTAGTTTTATTCTCTATACACTGACAATGGGTATATAGTCGCATGTGCTTCCTTTACTCTTGCTCTCAGCTTCTTTTTGTTTACATTTTAATTCAGTTCATTTACTTGGTGTAAAAAAAGAACGAGGCTCGCCCGACAGTGATACAAACAAGCAAGGAATAAAGCTGTTGCAGCACGTCACACCCCAGCTCGGACGAAGAGTTAAAATGTTTGTTCTTAAACGCATAGGTTATTAAAGCTCGTACAGAAACGCATACCATATATATATACTAGCATTATTGTCCGGCGTTGCCCGGGTAGATATATAGATATAAAATATTTCATTCCATCAAAAAAATACCATCATGCATTCCATCAAAAAAATACTGGGCTGCACCCCCCGCTCTTCATATTCATCTGGCCAGACAGAATGCGCTTAGCGCGTTTCTACTGAAATACACAAACAATACTGATGATATACAAACAATAAGAAAGAAAGAAACTTTGAGCATGCGGACCTTCGTCTGATTATACGTCTGATTTTATTGAGAATTAATAACACAGTGTTGCGTGATTCGCACGTTTGGATTGAATAAGTTTACTGTTTACTTATATTTGTTAGATACTGTTTAATTAGATTTAATTATATTTGTTTCATCCACTGTTTAATTAGAAATAAGTTTTATAATTTACATTTGCCTTTATTTTTTATTTTTCCCTTTAAAACGCAGTTTTTTCCACATCACCCAAGAGACGCACTTTTTTCCACATCACCCAAGAGGTAAAGTGCAAGATGCCTTATTCCCTTTATTTAATCAAAGTAAGGCGGGATTCCGCATGAAGCCTAGGCTCAAAGTTTCTTTCTTTCTTATTCTTTGTATATCATTTCAGTAGAAACGCGCTAAGCGCATTCTCTCTGGCCAAATGAACGTGAAGAGCAGGGGGGGGGGGGGTCATATAGACAAAGCCTCTAGTCACAAGTCTAAATCGACTGCCGCATATTTAGCACAGAAAGAACAGAAACAGGAATAAAGTGTATCCCATTTAATGAAATATCTGTAAAATCATCTGACACTTCTCCAATGGACTTTTGCGCTTTCAGTTTATTAAAACGAGCCCTAGGAAAACAGCATCCAAGAACACTGAACGGACTTTGGAAAACCGTCCAATAGGAATGGGGTAAATTTGACATGACAGTACTAAGAAAAAGTTTACTTTAATTGAAAATTGGAGCTAGAGCTATTGTCAAGAACCATGGCTTTGAGATAAAAGCAAATCGCCGCAAAAAATACTGCAGTTGTACATAAAACTGAACTTTCAAAATCGTTTCCATAAAGTGCGAACGACCTTCTGTATATGTGGGTGTGTGTGTGCACGCGCGCTCGTCCGTCCGTCCGTCCATCATTTTCAAGCCTTTCGTGCCCTTCGACGACGTTGCACGAAACTTTTTTTTACGAACCTTGTGCTAGTGAAAGACATCACATTAATTTGTATTTATAATGGGTTTTTTTAAAAAAATTTTCTGTGCTGTAAGAAAAGTAACTAGAATAGAAACTCATCGCCCCCCATTTTTCAGAATCATATAAAACACAGTGGTAAAGTTTTTAACTTCCGGTGATCGCTTAACTATTTCTTCCTGTTAAATAGTAAAAAAAAAACATAGGTACTTTTAATTCGTCTTTCCTGCGTAGCAGATGAAAAGAAATAATTATAAATCTTTCGAGTTTTTCCCGTAACGTACTTAAGTGTTATTTGATAAAGAAAAGAACCATGAAGCTATAAGAAAAGAACAAAACGTAATATTTGGAGCGGAAAAACCGAAATGAATTTATCTCTATTTATTAAATGAGTGTTAGCATTGTATCAATCTGCAGAAAATCTTTTTTTGGCAGGTTATCCGAAAGCATTATCTAAAAACTTTGCATCGTTTTAAAACAGTGGTTCTCAACTTTTTTATGTCTACTTCCCACCCTACGCCCTCTGGCGCCTATATATATATATATACACTCAAACTGTTTTTGTGCGTTTTTATTTGTGCGGTATGTGAAAATTTAAATCAAATTAGAATATAATTGACGAAGTTATCAATAAAAAAAATTAGTAGGTTTGATCGGCCATTTAGTTTTTTCGATTTTTGATATTTTATCACATTACATATGCTGATGCTGATACTGATACTGATTTGCAAATAAAATGCAGTATTGCGTCAGCCAATTACATTATATATGTATTGAATTATATAATAGCATTATTTAATTGACGTCATTCAAAGTGCTTTCATATTCCTGGACCATTAAGATAAGATTCATTTCAAAGCGTAAATTCAAGGTAAATAAATTTATTTTTTCTATTTAGATATAAATTTCTAGGATTTTTATTTTATTTTTAGACATAATCCCTGAAAAAGAATAAGGGCAAAAACAAAGCGAAGAGAAAGTCAATTTCTTTAGAAACTAAGACTACGATTTTAAAACGAATAGCAGAAGGCGAAGGATCTACAGCTCTTTGGTAAAGAATTTGCATTAGGTGAATCCACTATAAGAGGCATACAAAAACTTGCAGGTGAAATAAATAAATCTAGTACAAACGAAAGTGCTAAACGAGCATCGTATTGAAGAAACATCTTGATAGAGAAAACTGTCGTGAACCCTCTTTCTTACACCGGTTCACTTAGGTTCTTTCTATGGCCTAGGGACAAATGAGGTTGTGCAAAAATGAGTCGTCACTGAACAAGACGAACATAAATTTATTTACAGATTTAACATTTAAACAGTTTCACACATAACATAACAATTGAAGAAAACTCTGCACGAGGTGGGCAAGCCTGCAATATCTTACCAGACCTCGGCTATCCTACACTCTAATCTAGCTACCGATCAATTAAGTAACTGGAGGCGAGACGAGCCTGCTTTAATCTTGCGAGGCCTCCTGAAACTGCTCTCAGAGATTCTCTTTCTCTATCTTAATTCTAATTACCAAGTAATTACCTAACCAGAGGTGAGACGAGCCTTCTTAAATCTCGCCAAACCTCCGTTCCCTACCAGAGACGCTCTCCTTCTGTTCCTTTCTTTCTGACTCCCCGCGATTCGCAGCACCCCTCTTGAATTTAACGCCCACGCACCCAATCCCTGATTGGTAGAGGGGTGGGGGAATCACGGGGCACAACACTTTCGCTTTAACCAGCGCTGCTAGTCAAACATTACACTACAAAAACAGAAAAGGCGCTCACATTGTGGATTCATGAATTAACTCAAAAATGAATCCCCATTGACGGAGAATTAATTAAAGAGAAAGCTATACGGTTTTATAATCAGCTGGAGGATTTAGAGCCGTTTAGTTCATCGTCTCACATTGGAAGACCGAAATTTTCTGCAAGCAATGGCTGGTTAGTCGGGTTTTTACAACAACACGCACTTCACAATCTGAAGATAAAGGGAGAAGCTGCATCCGCTGATGACACAGCCGTTAAAATTATTCTAAAGTGTTAACAAAAATTATTGAAGATGGTGAATATTGCCCGGATCAAGTATTTAATGCTGAGTATTTAATTCCTAGTTATTTCGTGAGGTTTTGAGTTATTTTCTACGTGAAACTTTTTTTATGCGGTCCCTATTCACCGCATAAAAAGAATGCTTTTTAAATGTGTTGCGAAAAATATTTTTTATAGCTACTCGTGAAGTTTTGTGCGATTTTTTTTTATGCGTTTTCTTTTATGCGTTCCCTATCCACCGCACAAAGACAGGTTTGAGTATATATATATATATATATAAATTACGTTCGTCAATTTTTTTTTCAAACCCTCCGCGTTCCCCAGGTTGAAAACCACTGTTTTAATAGATGCTACAATGTAAAAGTTGTAGAAGTAATTTTTCTGTTTTAGCAACGTTTTGGAACATTCCATGTGTTTGTTATCAAGTTGAAACTAGATGCGTAGTGGCTGATTTTAAAATGCCGTCTAAATTAAAAAGCAGTTTCATAAAACATCACCGAAGGGCAGAAATCTGACGTCGTGCGTTTTACACGTAGATCTTTTGTATATGTTTCTCTACGAGTTTTAGCTAATTAATTACTCCTAGTTAATTGGTTGTTCAAAGTTAACTTCTTAACTCGGCACAATAATCCAATGTAAAGTAATTTTATCTTAAAACTATCTACACACCAATTTCACGATTAAAATGAATCAAAGTCATCAGTGAAATTAAAGCCTTTGGCTTTATATTCGTCCTCGTCGAATCATAAATGTAGATTCAGTTCTTAACAGAAATAATAATCTCTTCACTATTTGTAATGTAAATTCTCGCCTAACTTGATACAAAACACGAGATTGTTGTGTTAATCTTTTTTTTGTTTGTTTGTTTGTTTCCCACAATTCAAGTGAAATTGAAAGAAAATTTTCTCGTAATCAGTTTCCCTGCATAAATAGGAAATCTGGATTTCGGTTGAAAATTGAAGAAATCGAATCCTCTTTCTTCCACAAATGATAGCGGAAATGGCTTTTTCGCCTCTTCTGTGCGCCATTTTGCATTAAACAGCAGCGCCATTTTCTCCCGGAAACTTGATTTTCCGATGGCATTTTCCTTTCTACTCGTATTCCCTGCCATCCGAGACCCGAAAATGTACGAACAACGTCAGAGTCACGAAATGCCGGAATGAGTTTTTCACCCGTGAAAAATGATCGTGTTAGACATGCACCTAACGTGGTTTATAATCTCGTTTGCCTTTTTTTCCACTGATATTCTCGGGCTTATTTATTTTTATTTGTCTATTTTTAAGAAAGTCGTGAGTTTTAGAACATTGACCAAGTTATATTTCGAGATGGAAAAAGTGTGCATTTTGTGTCATTATGATCCCCGCCTCCTCTCCTTTCTAAAATTCTGGGAAATGAATTTTTCATAACCGCGTTCTTAACATAGGAAAATGGACCATAGTCTCGTGACACACGAAAATTTCGACGTGCGGAAATGACGCCATCGTGGCGTATGTTTGTAAAGTCGACCAATGAGCATTATTATCGATTGAGAATGTACGTCACGAGGACGTCATTTTCGCATACCTCAAGGATTAGGGCCTGTTCATATAGAATCTGCCAGTGTTAGCGTTACTCGTATCGAAATATATTTAACCAATTACAAACCTCTAACGATTAACCACGAAATTGTTAAGGTGTGTGATTCGTTTAAAATATATCAATACGAGTAACGCTGACGCTGACTGATTCTGTGTGAACAGGCCCTTAGGCCCGAAATGAAAAATTTTCAGCATATAATAGACAACGCGTTTGTACTTTCTCATAAATACTCAAATTTATTATAATAAATAGCAAACGTCTATTATTTTTATAGCATTTCAGCTTATTGAAATTGACTTTTACCTGTGTATTTAATCTTCTTGCAATCTAATGTTGCTGGTTAATTGACTGGATGGAATATTTTTTGCAGCGTGATAATTTTTATCACAATAAATGTAAGCACTTAATAGTTAGAATTCTGCTTTTAGTATTCAATAAATACCACTTGGTATTTTTATTAACGTCGGAAGGAAGTACACTGCTGGCCACTCAAATTGCAACACCAAGAAAGACAAGAGATATCACAACAAAATTTATTTTATAGATAACATGTTGACCAAGTATCAAATGATTAAATTTATAGACTTCTGTGAAGTGTGGTTCCTGCCAAAATCAGTAGCCAGAGTAGCTGCCATTGTTGGAGATCACCGCTGCCACACGCCTCGGCATTGATTCAAAGAGACTTTGAGTTCTTGGGGTACAGCAGACCAAGCAGCTTCCACACGTTGCCAAAGTTGATCTGCTGTGGCAGCTGGGGATGGAATCTGGGTCAATCGTAGAGCAACCATGGACCACATGTTTTCTATCGGCGAAAGATCCGGAGAGCGAGGCGGCCAGGGAAGCAATTCAATCTGGCGATTGACGAAGAACCGTTGGACAATGCGTGCCACGTGTGGTCGCGCATTATCCTGTTGAAATATGGCTGTGGGCAAGCCCTGAAGGTAAGGAAGGACAACTGGCTCCAACACCTCGGAGATGTAGCGCTGGCTGTTTAAAGTACCGGCAATGCGTACTAGAGGTGTGCGAGAGTGATATCCAATACCGCCCCATACCATAATACCCGATGCAGGACCAGTGTGGCGGTGCATAACGCAGCTGTTGAGCATCCTCTCTTCACAGTGTTTTCAGACTCGAATGCGACCATCGTGGTGTTGCAGACAGAAGCGTGACTCGTCAGTAAAGACAATTTCATTCCATTCTGCCGTCCACATCCTTCTGTCATCGTACCATTGGCGGCGGAGACGTCTGTGATTCTGCGTCAAGGGTAGACAAAGCAATGGACGTCTTGTGGACAGACTACTCTGCTGTAAACGGCGTCGAATGGTACGCGCAGACACTGGATGATGCGTTACAGACTGCATGTGCTGTGCTATGGTTCGTTATGTGACTGAGCAATCCGTCACTGCCATGCGCACATTTTGCCTGCCATCACGTGAAGTGGTGCGCTGAGGTGGATGCGATCGAACACGCCGGTCCGTCGTACCCTCCTGCATCCAACGATCACATATCCGCATTACAGTTGTTTGGTTTCGTCCAACACGACTACCGATTTCCCTGAAAGATAATCCACAATCTCGGTAGGCCACTATCCTTCCTCTGTCGAACTCGGATACTTGATCAAAAGATGATCGCTGTTTTCGACGAGGCATAATTGATCGTTTTTTTTTGAAAAAACCACAAGAAAAACACAATTGCCGAACTTGAAATCGTCGAAATCTCCAAGCCTTAAATAGCGCTTTGAAGTGGCGCCACAGGCGCGCGTGATGTGCGTCTGCGCTGAAATTCTAATCATTTGCATATCTCACCTCCGCTAATGCATGTTGTAAATTTCATGTTATTTGCATGTTTCCTTCAGAGTGTTGCATTTACAGTGGCCAGCAGTGTAGTTATTTAAAAGCTAACTAAGGCCGTTTTTCAATAAGTGTGAGAAACTTCAAAGCAATATGAGGCAATTTTAAACAAAAGTTTTTCCCATTCAGCATTATTATTCGCCCGTAAGTTCATATTTAAACCATAATATGTTCTGTTTTTCCATTTTCTTATTGCATTTCTCTCTTATCGTGCGATCGCACATGAATCCTGTTTAATTTTCACAATCAGTTACTGTAGTTTGATTCGGATAAGATGTTCGACGCTGTGTGTACATACGAGACTGAGTGTTTATTTATAGTTCAGTTTATTTATACTTCAATTTCTATACATATAAAAATGTATGTATGTATGTATGTATGTATGTGTCCCGTATAACTGTGGAACGCTTGGAGTAATTTCAGCCAAACTTGGTACACATATGACTTACAATCTGAGAAAAAATACTGTGTTGGTAACACACCCCTAGCACCCGTAGAAGTGGGGGTGGGAAGGGATGATATGTAAAAATAATCGAAAATGACTGATTTTAGTGGCTAATCCATACTTTTTGGGGTCGCTGAGGTGAATAGTGACACTCTCGATGCCGTTTAAGTGCAAGTTCAGCCCCTACCAGCATGAGGGGAGAAGGGGGGGGGAATAAAATGTCCAAAATGAACGAGAGCAGTGTTGAATCCATGGTTTTTTGGGTCGCTGAGCTGGTTGGTGACAGTCCTGATGACATTAAAGCCCAAGTTTAGTTCAAACCTAGGGGTGGGGTGGGAAGGGGGTGAAATTTAAAACACCAAGATTAGTGTCGAAACCACAGTCTTCGGGGTCGCTGAGATGAATAGTGACACTCCCGATGCCGTTTAAGTCCAAGTTCAAACCCATCAGCCCGAGGGGTGCGAAGGTATGAAAAATAAAATACCCAAAATGACCGAGATAAACCGAGATGCCCCAAATATCCGGGCAGCGCCGGGCAAACAGCTAGTATACATATATAACACTATATATATATATATATATATATATATAAAAGAGCTCGTCTGTTTGTTTGACCGCTATAGAATCATAGACTGTTTCAACCACCGGGACCAAATTCGGCACAGTTAATGTGTAGGACCCGAGAAACTTAACGTAGCAAAAACGAAATTTGGGGCTCAATTAGTTTTTTTAAAATTAATTTTTTAATGATTTTTGTGCACCTAAGAGGTGCGCGTACCACTTAAATGTGTATACAGCCCCTTCACCACGACACTTTATTCACCAAGAAGAGTATTTCTGCACGCTAAAAGATGGTCGCTGTGTTATCATTGACATTCGATGCGCTAGGGATAAGAGCGTTGGTCTGGAGGTGACGGGGGGGGGGGCGAAGTGTTTATTTTATTTTTCTTACGTTTAGTGGAGTCGTAGGTCTAAAAAGGTTGAGAACCGCTGCTTTAGACAATTTTAGACAATGGTGTTCAAACTAATAGAACTTAATAAAGTTTGGAAAAAAAAAGGAAGAAAAAAAAAGAAAAATTAACCCTTTAACCGGTTTGCCCGTACAGCGTACGGGCATCGAGATTCTGTTTTCCTCTTTTCGTTTACACGTGGTTTTAGTTTGTAAATACACGTGCAAACGAAATAACTAATACAAAGCCTAATACAAATATTTTTACCAGATATCGTAGCTTGTCCATTTCATTTAAATTCTTTTTACCCTGTTTTTCTGTATTAAACGGAAGCGCGGGAATTTTTGCTTTGTGGAATTTTTGTTCTACTGCTTGCAACGCTTGTGAATTCAAACCACTACATTTTTAAAAAATTATGGATGAAATAAACGACGAAAATACTTTCCTGTTAGATGATGGACTGAATTCTGATTCAGATTCGGAACTGTCTTCTAATAATTTGGATTATTCTTCAGATCATTATTTCTGCCCTGATTGTGACGTAGGACTTTGTATTACACCATGCTTCAAATTGTACCACACAAAAACAGGCTTTTGAACAATTTGCAAAAGTGTAAACTTCAAATTTTAAATTAAGCATGAAAGAAATTTTTGTAAGATCTGTTAAACATTCTTCATTGCATGCAGAGTTAGTTCTCTTGCAAAAAGCAAACATTAAAGGGGTTTTGTCTTGCAAAAAGCAAACATTGAAGGGGTTTTGTCTTGCAAAAAGCAAACATTAAAGGGGTTTTGTCTTGCAAAAAGCAAACATTAAAGGGTTTTTGTGTTCCAAAAATTTTAAATAAATATAGTGTAAAAGCATTAAAAGTGAAATTTAATAAAAAAATTCTTTCGTTTTCTTATTCTATTAAGTATGGTGTTTAATTATAGGCAACAAAAAAAATATACCTTTTTTGGCAACATTTAAGCAGTCATATGACAAGGTTTTTTAAGCAGTGGGAGGAAAAGCTCTTTAAACAGAGAAGCATTACGACACATAACTTTCATTCCGAACTATTAGTCCATTATTTATATTAAGGCATAAGAAAATTAATGAAATTATTTTTAAAGAATGATAGCCCTGCGTTGCCCGGGTAGATATATAGATATAAAATTTTTCATGCATTCCATCAAAAAAATTCTGGGCTGTACCCCCCACTCTTCATGTTCCTCTGGCCATACAGAATGCGCGTAGCACGTTTCTACTGAAATGATATACAAACAATAAGAAAGAAACTTTGAGCCTAGGCTTCATGCGGAATCCCGCCTTACTTTGATTAAATAAAGGGGATAACGAATCACTTTACCTCTTGGGTAATGTGGGAAAAAGTGCGTCTCTTGGATGATGTGGAAAAAACTGCGTTTTTAAGGGAAAAATAAAAAATAAAGGCAAATGTAAATTATAAAACTTATTTTTAATTAAACAGTGGATCAAACAAATCTAATTAAATCTAATTAAACAGTATCTGACAAATATAATTAAACAGTAAACTTATTCAATCCAAACGTGCGAATCACGCAACACTGTGTTATTAATTCTCAATAAAATCAGACGTATAATCAGACGAAGGTCCGCAGGCTCAGTTTCTCTCTTTCTTATTGTTTGTATATCATTTCAGTAGAAACGCGCTAAGCGCATTCTGTCTGGCCAGATGAATTTGAAGAGCGGGGGGTGCAGCCCAGTATTTCTTTGATGGAATGCATGAAAAATTTTATATCTATGTATCTACCCGGGCAACACCGGGCAATAATGCTAGTATATATATGTGTGTGTGTGTAAGTAACTATACCTATACCCCTCTCTCTCTCTATATATATATATATATATATACATATATATATATATATATATATATATATATATATATATATATATATATATATATAACATACAAAACCTAAAAACCTTAACTAATTTCTAAATTCTGTTAAATTCCCTTGGGCGTAAAATTAATTGCGCTGTTCGGTTTTAAGAACAAAGGATTTGAGCGTAACCTAAAAACTAAAGTAGGTAATTGACATATAGTCGCTTTAACCCCCAGTTTCAGAGGCGCCAAACCTTATATAACGGCCACGGGACTCAATCTCAGGGAACTGGCCTGAGGGCCTCTGGCCAATCAGTGCAAGGGTCATGTGACTATGACCTCAGGAAGTTTTAAAAGACCAGCCAAGGTTTTCTCCTACCTTGCTTACATATTCTATTTTTTAACTCCTCCCTTCATGTATATTTACCATCCCCCTAGAACTTCCCTATAATTTCAGTGCGAATGTATTCAACTATTTCATTAAATTGCTGTGTCGTACGTGGCACTGTGGTAGAGCACGCTGCTTCTACTCTTTAGTCCCCAGTTCGATCCCGGCGGATGCTTTTTATGTACATAATGTTAATTATCTTGAATTTTTATTCTTTTAATTCATATTATATGTTTAATTTCTACTTATTTGAAGAGTCACATTTCTTATATTTAATTACTTGCTGAGCACATATACATTGACGCATATAACTTGCTATTGGAGGTAAAGTCGTTCGACCATGGCACTGCAAGAAACATTATATACCTTGCACGTTGGTCGGGGATTTTGTGAATTGTCGTTGCTCAACGAACATGTAAAAATCTGTAGAAATAAACCTTTGTGTTGAATGCGGTGTGTTCCTGTGTGTCCGGGGCTGGAAGGACCAGAGTCAGATTTTGACGGGGGTTGTGAGTACCCCAGGGTGACAGTGAGCCCCACCGGCCAAGTTACTTTGTTCGCACGGGAAAAATCTGGACCAACTTCGAACTACACTTTCTGTAACGCACGGCTGGCTCGACCTTTCTCCTTCCACGCAGCCGCCGCCCGTGCTGATGTCACACACACGCACGCACGCACGCACACACACACACATAAGATAAAGTTGAAAGAGAAAAACCAGTAAAAGCACTAAAGCTATTACAGCCAGGAACCAAAAACATGAAAAGATAAGATTGAAAGAGGTTTTAGACAATATTTCATCTTCAGCGGTGTCAATACTGTCTAAAAACCAATGGATTGTTTCAGATAAGTATGATCTATACAATAAACGTACTCAGACACCGTACAATCCATGAAAAACTGTAGAATTGAATAAAGAGTTACTTAACCATAGAACACCAAGCCTGGCGCTAGACAGAGTGGAAGTTAAGAATAAGTAACCGCAAGATGACTGACGTCACAAAACTTGCAACCATGAAGATTATGGAAACACAGAAAGTGACCTACTATGGATACTGTGTTTTAGGACTATTAAACCTTTATTAATTTAGTTTTTTATTATTATTACTAAGAGTAATTTTTTATCTTATTTTTATTTTTACTTAAGATTTTAATTTTAATTTTTTATTTTTAGTAGTTATTTTTTCTAATTTTACTTATTATTATGATTTACTTATTAATTGCAACAGAACAAACTATTCATTTAAACTAAAACAACCAATTATGTGTTTGGATAGACTTTCGGGGTAATAATTACGTGTTAGCACAGCTATCAAGTCTAAAATATGCTTATTCCTATTGTCTTTAGAACATAGCCTATTTATACGAACTAACTGATTTACAATAATGTTATTAAAAACAGATTTATGTAAACAGGTTAGGTAATTTTGAAATTTAACAATATTAAAATCATAGTCAGATTTTTTGTCGTATATATAATATATATATATACACACACACTGAGAGAGAGAGAGAGAGAGAGTTAGTTATAGAAAAATAAGATAGTTTTAGTACAAAACCAAATATTATTGGTGCTGCTGTGGTATATGGGCATATATTTTTTAAAAATTTTTTACAAGATAATTGATTTCTGTCCCTTTATAATCTAACTACTATTCCTTAATATCTTATTTTTAAAGTGGCAGTTTCAATATTTCGTTTTATCGAACTCTCTAACTGTAAACATGAATATATACGACGTGAAAGAAATATGAACTGTGTGAACTTTCCGCTTGCCTGGAATGAATGTTAAAGTAAAATTTTCTTTTTTCTTTCTAGGTAAGTTTCCCGCTACGATTTGTTTTCCCTTCCTAAAATGTGTATTGAAGCTCCAGATAGGTATGTGTTCTCACGTTTATATAATTTTCAAACAGAAGGAAAACTTTAGTTTCATCATTCCAAGATCTTGCGTCATGCATAAAAGGATGAGTAAAGAAAGTTTAGAATTTACTTATTTCACGTATTATGTGTGTGAATGAATATATATATATATATATATGACAGGCTTAACACATGCTTAAAATTGAAGGCAGTCGTGGCACACAATGAAGATAATCCAAAGATAAGTTTCTTATTTTTATTTCGATTTAGTACGTTAAGTCCCAGAGCTCCTTTAATTAGTTTTAACGATTTAAACGACTTTGTAATTAAAAAACCACTTCATCCCTAACATATTTCAGAGAG
Source organism: Dolomedes plantarius (assembly GCA_907164885.2). Classification (NCBI taxonomy): domain Eukaryota; kingdom Metazoa; phylum Arthropoda; class Arachnida; order Araneae; family Dolomedidae; genus Dolomedes; species Dolomedes plantarius. The sequence goes on along the minus strand of OU015498.1, from coordinate 177,910,713 downwards.
TTGTTGCAAGCCTCCGCATCCTGTGAAATCATCCAAGCGTCAGTGTCGTTCTTCGTTCAACTCCCGCTCAGCTTATTTTCTGACTTTACATTTAGAAAGTTCCAGAAGCTTCTACTTATGTAACTTTAAAAATCCCTCGATTGAATAATCTCTTTTTAAAACTCGACCGTCAGGTGGAGACCTCTATTGGTCACTTTTGCTATTAAAACCCCTCGTTTCCCCTTTCCCCGATATTTCGTGAATTAATAGTATTTAATTGCTAATTCCTATTTTTTCAAGCAAAACCCCCCTTTAAGGTCCCATGGTTGCCCCCCATAATTAAGGCATTACATATATATAATATTCTCTATAACGAAAAAAATGACGCACCAAGGAGTTGTCCTATTGCTATGAAATCTCGTATGTTGTTCGTAAAGAAGTTTCGACCAAACATGCCATTGATTAAAATTTGGTGTTCAAAATTTCAATTGCATTTCGACTTCGGATATCTTACGTCGACTGTAACATTTGGTCGCCGAAGAATTCGTGCTCATTAAAAGCATATTTCTGAGTTTCAAAGAGGTCATGTCATCGGACTAGAAGCTGGTTGAGTAATTCAAAGAATCGCTCGACATCTGGGTCGAAGCGATGTAGCGATTAGACGATCCTGGCAAGAGTGAGTGAACAACGGCAGATTTAAACGTCAGTACGACATCGGTGGACCTGAGACGGCAACAGAAGTGAAAGACAGAGCGATTGTTAGATCAATTTTTGCAGCACAACTGTTATCAAACATCCGACGTGTGACCCGCACATAAGTGTCCAACGGGACCATTGACCTTAGGCGAAGCGTGCTTCTAACTTTTTTTTTTGGGGGGGGGGGGCATGAATTGAATTCAGTTAGGGCCCTCCTCCGCACACTGACTGCCTGGCGGTCCTTAAACTATGAATTATTATGATTTTTTTAATTGAATAACAATAGAATTGATGTTTGAGTAGTATTCAAGAGTTATACAATGAAAAAAATAAATATAATATAAATAAAATGAGAAAAAAAATATAACATCGAATTTTTGTTATGGATCATATCATTGTTAAAAACTGTGTTAAGGCTAAAGACGTATTCGGAATCTTTAGGACCAGATTTCCACATGAACATGTGGGACACTCACCCATGCCTCCTGTAAATCAAAAATTCAAAAAAAAAATCGATCAACAAGTCAAAAATTTGAAGAAAAAAATTTAATAATAATAATAGTACGTGTTAATAAATTAATTTACTTTTTAGTGTTAATAAATAAATTAATGAAATTTTCTTTTGAAATTCAAATTTGATCACAGTCTTGAGTTATTACAACTCCTCCCCCCCCAAAAAAAAATTAAATAAATAAGCCAGAAACACTTATGGATGTAAGCATGCTTTCACTATAATGGGTGCATTGTGCCCCAACCAGGATTTTTTTCTGTATCCGTCACTGCCCCTTTTACTGTATTAACCAAAAATCAAATTTTTAAAACTATGTACAACTTAATACTAAATTTGGGGAGCCCCATAATTTTGGGGGCCCTGGGCAAGTGCCCCACTTGCCCATGCGGAAATCTGGGCCTGCGTACACTAGTGATGCTTTCACAGTACAAACAAAATTTCCTGTGATACTAGATGGTTGACATTCCTTTAAAGCACTGTAAATCTTGAACGTTCTAACTTTACTGACGACCCCCTAATCCAGACCATTCATTGGTTGTGGTTTTTTATTGTCTCTGTTTTATTAATTTTAAAACGTGCTATAATTTAGACGATTGAAGATGTCTTAAACATCAGTTTTGAGTGTTTAAATATATGATTTGTACGTTTATATTATAGCGTGATAGCATGTCTGTCGTTGCTAGGATTCGTACCTCCTATCCAAAAAATCAGTCCATCGATCTAGAATCGATCGATATCAGTTTCATAAACTCTGCTACCATCCTGCGAATTGAAAGAAAGTCCTCTCCTCTGTCAATGGATGTCTGGAAATACCCGAATTCTTTATTTCTTGCACAGATATGCTAAAAACGCTCAGCGTTACTACATAACGACCCCTTCTGTTAGCATTATGTGTCTGAAGAATGACTGCGTTTCATCACCGTTTCTTATATACTCTGCTTCCATTTCGTGTGACACATCCGAGATACGTTGCAACTACATTTCGTAATTCATACTTTGTATTTCTATCAAACTGGAGAATTATGCGCTCCTGCTTACGTTGCTGTTGTAGCAACAGTTCTAAATTATTACCATTCAAGGGGAACTAATATTTCATTATTCATTAAAACATTTTATTTAAAACGAACATAAAGAAAATAAACGACATAGGGCCTATAGAATCCGGAGTTTTAGCGTAAAATGTTTTAACCAATCATATACCAATCAGCGCCAACGGAATCTTTAACGCTAACGCTTACGGATTCTGTGTCAACAGACCTATAATGCCGATAATCTACGCATAGAACATTCCATGAAGCAACATCCTATATTTTATTTTCTCGCAATAGTTTATTTTTCTCTGTTGCCATTCGGACGAATGTAACTTCGCGGTTACTTTACTTTCTTTGTTGCCATTCGACAGAATATAACTTTGCGGTTGTTACGGCAACCGCCAGCAGCGTTTCAATAACAAAAGGTTTCACAGCTGTCCTTCGCTTCCTATTAAAGCATCTGTTGGCTCCTACGTCTTGTCCAGGTTGAAAGACTTAATCTTTCCTTAACATTACATTCTTTTTCAAAATAAGCATAACGAGAACATATAAAAAGCACTAAAGAAGAACGAACCTGTCCTCAATTTTAGATGAGCGTGCCGTGAAGATTCTAGTTCAGATAAGTAGATGCAGAAGATTTAAAGTGGCTTTTCGTAGATTCTTTATTCTCTTAAATTGAAAAGCACCCCGCACGTAATGAGTGATATGGCTCGATATTGAAGATAATGAATTAATGTATTCCTGCGTTGTTATAATATGAAATGAATTCTCATGACGTTTAGAATGCTAGAAAATACGTGACACGGCTGATTTCTGAGCGGGTTTTTTTTTGTGGTGTGTGTGTGTGTGTTTAAAAATACAATTGCTTAGTAGAAGTTGTTGCTACTGACATTTACACTAAGTGTAATCCATTTCTAGACAGTTTTAATTTTACTTAGAAGAAAAAGCTGCGATTTGAGATAGTTGTTCACGAAAGAGTTAGTACTCTTGAATAATGAATCACTCTTGATCATGCCATTAAAATATTTTTTTTCTAAATTGCGGTAGAAACGTGGATTGAAACGCGGTAGAAACCTATATGGATTCAGACCTACGCCCTGTTAATGCGGGAGTTCCTCAAGGTTCTAAACTCGGACCGGTCTTATTTAACTTATTTATAAATGATATCCCCACCACCCCGAACACTTCGCTTGCACTCTATGCTGAGGACACAGCCATTCTCTCTAAAAACCATAATGTCAGATATATGCATACTTACCTCCAACGTCACATTAACATTCTTGAGCGCTGATTTGATAAATGGCTTGTTAAATTAAATCCCAGTAAAACAAAAGCTATCTTCTTTTAATACAATAGGATTCCCCCACCCCCAGTTAACGTTTATGGTCAGCTCATCCACTTTGAAAGGGAAGTGAAATATTTGGGTATCTTCATGGATAGTAAGCTTACTTGGAAGAAAAATATTAATAATATCTGCAATTTTTTTAAAGCTAGAAAAGATATCACCCACCTCCTGTTCCAGAAGGAGATGAGTATAGAAAATAAACTTCTGCTTTACAAAACAGTACTTCGACCTATGGGGGTACTTCGACCTGCAGAACCTGTATGGGGATCAGCGGCTAACAGTCATGTCCAGAAATTGCAATGCACACAAAATAAAACCTTACGTCTAATCACTAAAGCCAATATATATAAAACTAACTACTCCCTCCACAAAGATCTAAGTATTGAACCCATTCGCCTGACTATAATTAATCTCGCCACTAAATTTTAGAATAGTCTTTACTCCACCCCTAATGAAGAAATTGCCAATCTTCCGGATTATGACAATAGAGAATTTAATCGTAGATCTAGAGCGACTCTAGTGCTTGACACTGGGATTACTCCCAACTCTTCTTTCCCCTAATTTAAAATTTCTTTTTTCTTTCTTTTTGTCATTCCGTTTTCCTTAAATTCTTTCTAGACCTCTTTTCCCCCCTCCCCGTTTTTCCTAACTATATGCAGTCACATCCTCTTACGCTGTTTTAAAAAAAAGGTGTGTCGTCTCGTTGGTGTAATATGCTTCTGCGAATCCTCATGGTCAAATTGTGAGCCGTCCTCCCTGATAATATCTTCTTCTAAGCTCCTGGATCCTGTTTCGTCAACCAATTAGGTTGCGGTACACATTTTGCTCTCGACCAGTAGTTAAGCTTGATCTTTAACCTCTGTAATACAAATTCATCACCTTGCTTCCTTTTTCGGACTGTTTTCAAGCACGGGTTGCTGGATAGTTCTTTCCCATCCTGGGTTTGATCCCAGCATTTAATTTCTTTGCTGCTCTCTGTGGCTCGTCTTCGACTTTTGAGAGTTTAATCTTTATATTTTGCTTTTTTTTTTATCTTATATTGGAACATTTTTTTTTGACAAGTCTTGCTGATTTAATTTTGTGTTACCTTTAACTTACTTAGTTCTAACATTTTTGTTTTTATTTTTGTAACTTCTTTAATTTATTTTGTAACCTTTTTTTTTAAAAAAAATAACTTGATTGATTTCTTCTTGGACCATGCGTGAAAAGCTTCAGTGCTTCCCATATCCATACCGAGGGTAAAGGGCTTGCTTAGCCCTATTTGGAATCTCACGAAAACTTTTTGTCCCTGTCCCATATGGACAACCTGAGATTTCATAAATTTATCGTCGAGAATTCATAGTCTTTCCAAACTCTTTCCATTTCATGGCTGTGTGAATAGACTACCTTAAAAATTATCAGCTTTTTTTCATTGTTTAAAATAGTTTCTTTTTTTATCGTTAAAAATCGTCTGTTTGTTTTTCCGTTTAAAAGCGTCTCTTTTTTTAAAATCTTTTTTTAGCATTTAAAGTCGTTTGTTTCTTTTATCGTTTGCAGAGATACAAACTCGTTTCTTTCTGCGAAACACTGTTTGAACAAGTCTCTCATGCGTGAAACGAACGAAAGAAAAATCGATGTGCAAATTAACACTTGTAACAATAAATTGAAGAGTCGTGGGTTGATTCCATCTAGCCGGCACTGGTTAGCGAGTTCAACCCTCATGTATGTGAACTGGTTTGCTATATGTGATCCCCTACTTCAATTTGAAAAACTCGTCCCTTGTAGTGAAAGAGGAACTGGAGAAAGAGATCAAATAAAGAAATTAGTAGTAGTAGTAGTAGTAGTAATTTCGTAAATCAGAGTTCTATGGGAAATCGTTTGACTCCAGCGAGTGAGTGCGGGACATGGAGGTTTGTGAAAACGTGAATCTACTGCACAATTTTTTTTTCTATGGTGCTTTAGTTTTGTATCTTCATTTATTGATTGTGCTCCATTTTTCAACTAGAATATCGCGCAGTCATTCTATTTTTTGCTTGCTTCTCACAGAAGAACAATAATCTTGCGAAACTTTTGAAATCATTTCTTCTTTAACATGAAATGATTAGGAAGTCATTTTGTTGGCTCTCTCTGCCGTCATCTCTTAGATCCGAGTGGCGACAAAAAATACACCACCCCTTCGGAATATTTCAAAATTGCAAATCTACCGGAATGACTTTCGACTCTCCTTTCCATCATTTGTTGCTTCCGGCATTAAAATTTCAGCCTAATGTCCATTAGCGTGGAGGAGAAAAATTAAATAAAAAGCTTTCCGACAGATGAAATCGGAGCTCTCGGCCCCAAATCGAAATACGTCATTTTTTTTTCGGTGAGCTGTGAATGCGCGAAGCTTTTTTGTCGTGGGTGAATGCGAGAGCTTTTGATATGTGTCCCGGATGAAACGGTAGCTTTTTTATTTTGTAAACTGGAGATAAGTGGATTTTTGAATGAAGGAGGAGTGCGTGCGTGCAAAAAAAGATGGCGGCAGTTGTGAATAGGGAATTACGTTTCTGAGTGACAGATAAAACGTGACTTCTGTTGTGCAGTAGATTTTTTAAAATTTATTTTTATTTTTTTTAATTTTATTTATTTATTATTTTAAGTTTGCTAGAATTAAGGTAATAGTGGTGACTATCTTTAGAATAGGTAGGTCTCTCTTTCTCTCTCTCTCTCTCTCTGTGTATATATATATATATATATATATATATATATATATATATATATATATGTATGGGATCTGTTAAATGATCACACCGTGGAGGTGCGGGAACCTGCCACATCTTTATCCTTAAAAGTGCCGGACTATACTCGTATAAACACCGAAATAGTCAAACATATACACTGAAGTGCCACTGAATTAGGGATAGCAAAGCCTATGCAAATTGTGCAGCGCTGCGCATGAGGTATGCGCAAGTGAGGGCGCTGTGGTAACTGCATATATAGCGCGTACTGTGGTTGTTCTGAATTAGTTGTTGGAATTGCCAGTATCGGTAAACTGCCTGATTTAGACGCCTTCGATCGCGGACAAATCGTAGGTGCGCGACGCATGGGCCATTCAATTTCCGAAATCGTCAGACAGCTAGGATTTTCAAGGTCGACAGTGTCAAGAGTATACCAAGAATACATGGATGGTGGGAAAAAAAACTAGCGATCGGGCAAACTGCAAAGGACAATTAGCCTTGACAGTGCGTGGTGAGAGACGGCTCAGGCGTATTGTACGTAGCCAGCGAAGCCAAACATTAGCTCAAATTACCACCCAGTTTAATGACGGTGCCAGTCGTACAGTCAGTAAACGGACTGTGAACGTTCGCTTCACCGTATGGGTTTCGGGAGCCGTCGACCTACGAGAGTACCATTGCTCTATACTCGCCATCGGGCGAGTCGAGACGTCGTCTTGTGCACGTCTTGCCTGGGCAAGAGAGCACAGAGACTGGAGTGTAGAGGACTGGAAACGAGTAGCATGGAGTGATGAGTCTCGATTCCGACTACTTAACGCCGACGGGAGGCTGAGAATATGGCGTCAGGCTCATGAAGCCATGGATCCTGCATGCCTGGCTGGAACTGTACAAGGGCATGGTGGCTCAATCATGGTCTGGGGTGTTTTTTCGTGGCACAGTTTGGGATCTTTGGTGCGTGTACCAACCTCCGTCAATGCAATTCGGTACGTAGAGTTGCTGGGTGATCACCTCCATCCGTTTATGCTGTTCTGTTATCCGCACGGTAATGGAGTTTTCCAGCAAGACAACTGTACCTCTCACAAGTCCCGGTTGGCTCTTGGCTAGTTGGATGAGCATTCCTCTGACTTCTCTGTCATGAATTGACCACCTAGAAGCCCAGACTTAAATCCTATTGAGAATCTTTGGAATGTTTTGGAACAAGGCGTGAAAGGCCATCACACAGCACCAAAGAACCTTACTGAATTATGGACAGCTTTTGCCAATATTTGGCAAGCCGTTCCCGTGGAACGTTTCCAGAAATTTGTTGAATCTATGCCTCGTCGTGTGGCAGCCGTTATCAAGGCCAGAGGAGGCCCAACTCGTTACTAGGTAGGTATCCATAATTCAGGGGCACTTCAATGTAGTTTATTTCACATTTTACTTGGAAATTAATAAATGGATGGGTTCGTTTTTTGATACAAGGATCTCTAAACTAGAGAGACATAAATAAAGAAACAATAATTAACGCATTTTATGGACCATACGCATCTTTCGGACGCACCTTTTTACTTAAAAAAATCGACTTAAAATTCAGGTGCGTCTTATGGTTCAAAGTAACATTAAAATAAAATGAATATTTTATTATATATATTATATATAATTTATTTTTATATAATATATATATTTATTCATATATATTTTATATATATTAATTATATTTTTATCTTTATTAAGTAAGAAATTGAAAATATCTTTATATACCAAACAAAATACAAAATATTCTTTTCTAAAAATGCTCCCATATATTTGAGGTACGTCTTGGGATCCGAAAAATAAGGTCGGACGTTGGTCCTTCACGCCCAATCGAAATATCTCTTAATCTAAAACTTGAGAACCATGATGCAGTCGGTGAACCGTTGGTGAGGACATTCATCATTATTAAATCCATCAAACGGCAAGATGTTAACACAACAGGCATAAAAACACTCTAATTGACCATCCTAAACATCTTTATTAAATTTCCAATAATTACTCAGCTCCATTAAGCTAATTTTAATACCCCACCCAAATTTAAAACCGTGCGCCTACGGCACACGTCTTTACTCGTTGCTATCTCTCCATGGCTCTGAAGATCTCCTTTGTCCTTAAGTTTTATTAACGCTCTACCGACGCTCATTACTTATTCATTTCGTCATGTCGGATGATCTTTCTGCTGAACTAAGCATTTCCTTTCTTAGCTCCAACTCAAGGCTACATCTACCTAAAATTCTCCCATGTGGTTCTGTGGTTCTTCGGAAATTGATTCAAGCCAACCCATTCATTCTATTTTCACTGCCATACATTACACCGCTTATTTGAACTCCCAGATTTTTAAATTGTTATATTTTAATAACTAAAATCCCGTTTTAAGGTCGCGCGATCGCCCTCCATATTTAATAGCCTTACACACACACACACACACACACATATATATATATTTATATATTGTGTGTGTGTAGACTTTCCTGTCTACGTGGTCGGCGTCTAGAGGGTGTTTAATAAATACACTCTTTCTTCATGGTCAATGATCGGGATAGCTTAGTTCGAGGCTCACTTCCCTTAAGCAGAACATAGACCGGGCAGATTTTTAAAATTAAAATTTTAAGCTTTTCGCTCCCGTCAAAATTACAGACCTCTCGTGCCTATCGCACAGAGTTTCATCACAACCTCTCTCTAGCGAGGTCTACCTCCTTCTCTCCAGAACACACTATTGTCTCGAACTGCCTTATCGAGACGGGATCATTGAACTTACCCCCCCATGCCTCCACTCTAAATATAAAACAGTTCTGAGACTAACTTACCAACAGATAACGCACAGACCAAACCGCTGGACCTAAAGGGCTGAAATTTGCATGACGATTCTTCTTATAGTGTATGGGTGCACTAAGAAAGCTTTTTGAAAAATTATTCTTAGATTTTTTAAAATTAAATTTTTAAGCTCTTTTGTAACTTTTTTTAAAGTTTGCATTTAAAATAATAATCTGAGGGTTATAAAATTTATATCATGAGAAATATCATAAAAATTCCTTTAAAATGAAATCTTTTTCGAATATTTACCTCCATTTTCTGATTTTTGGTGAATTTTTAAAGATTAATTTTTAGAATTTAATTTATTAAATGCTGATCACGTGGTTTCTTTTCTTTTTTTGATACTTTAAATTAATTTTGCGTCACGTGCATAACAACGATACAAATTGACAAAAAATATTAAAATATAGTAAAAGATAAAATTTAACCACTAGACTTAAAATCACCGAAATTGTGTAATGGCACTAGGCTACAAGTCAAAGCCCTGCATAAAAATTTAATCGAAGCCATTATTTTAACCGGGTGTGCTCAAGGAGAGAAAGTATTCGTGCCATGCATTCCTCTAATACCCAATGACCTCCCCTTTGACTTTAAGAGACTTCAATTTCCCCTTAAAGTATGCTTCGGCATGACGATAAATAAGTCTCCAGACCAAACTTTAAAATATGGTGGCGTAGATTTAAGAGAAAATTTTCTCCTACGGTCAATTTTACGTAGTTTGCTCACGCGTAGGTTCGCGGACGAGCCTGATAATATTAGTTCCACCTAATGAAGAAACAAAAATATTGTTTATAAGGAAATCCGCTGAAAAGCAATTTCATTATTTTTTCATTGTAATGATCCTAAAATGTACTCCGTAGTGAAGCACGGATATTCGGCTTGTACACACACATATATGTATATATATGTGTGTGTATGCATGCACACACAAACACACGTACATATCCCATCTTTCGTAGTGTCACTGAAAAATGACTTTCGAAAATTTCTTTTGACAAATGATTGCGGGAGCAGTTCTTTCCATTTCAACGCTTTCCTGGTTAAAAAAATAAAAAACCTTCATTACGCTTTATTATTTAGCTCCCTTTATCTTTGAGACGGACGGTACTATCCCCCAGGTAACTAGACTTTTAAACCTCTCCTCCATTATGGGGAAAAGCTCTTACCTTGATTAAACTGGAAAATGGGGGCTTTTTAAAAAGTCTCCGTTTTTTTTTTTGCAAGTTTCGTTTCAGAAATTGTAAGCCTGTAGATGGGGGAGGGGACAAACATGCCCCCAATGTCTAGGAGAAAAGTTCATTCATCGGTGAAGGTCGTGTGTCAGTGGGAGACGAATTCAGAATTCTCATTCTGAATAATTTAGCATTACTTTGAACAAAGCCGTAAAAGTTTACACCATTCCTTGACCGTTGTTTTAAGGTATTTTACTTATAATATCGGAAACATATATATAATCTTTCAATCAGAGTGTTATAAAAAAAAAACCGTTCAACATCACTAATTTTCGCGGAGAGCCCGTAATCTGCAGACATTCAATCAAGAGTGTGATAGATCTTTTTAAAGAGCGTTGCTTCCCCATCCCGGGTGGATGCACGGTTAAGACGATCATGATATCACTCGCGGGAGTGATCGTTCACGCTCCATCGGTTCATCCGTCACGTTGAGGAATCGCTTAATATAGGCTCGAAAAATCCGGCGAAAGGATGTTCACTTTTCTTTGTTTTTGCCTGGTTCATAGTGTGGCAGTCCGATAGCGTTACTTTTTAATGTATGTCACGGTTGAAGAAGTTCTTGGGATTTGTTCCACGAGGTGGGTTCTCCGGCACCGGGATGAGTGATTGAAAGGCCATGTATGTAAGAATATATAGAATACATACATGCGTGTGTGTGTATGTATGTATGTATGTATGTATGTATGTATGTATGGTTGTATGTATGTATGGTTGTATGTATATAAAAGCCAAATACCATTCACTCACTCATCGTTATATATCTCGGGAACCATAACGCCTAGGATGCTGACATGCTGCGGTGGGCTTCTACTGATGACCTTTGTGCTAAGATTTTTGAAAAAGAAAATTCCAACCATAAGGGGTTAATATAGGGGCTTAAATTCCCAAAATAATAATAAACAAACTTTAAATCCATAATGAATGCGATGATGGTCGTTCCATGACAGTGTGAACTCCTCTGAGGAATGACAGCACTTGACTGCTCAAGATAATTGAAATGAAAGTAACCAATGGCATAATGGATGGTAGTCATGTATATCATCCCGAATAAATATATATATATATATATATATATATATATATATATATATAATGTATGTATGTATTCGTTTTTAAATGACGAAAGCAATTTTTTTATCACTGCTGACTTTGTGGGCTAATCTTGGGTGCTTCCGGATCAAGAACACTGTAAGCCACTGGTATTATTTATATACATGCATGCATAAGTGTTTCCCTACCAAATTCTCACTTCACTTCTTTTTTCATGTGTATACTGTCCATTGACATAAGAAATATTTTATTCGAATTGCGAGGTGTGTTTCTACGAGTAAAGAAAAGTAACTAGACATTGCCTAAAATCGCTTTGCAATTCTGAGCTTACAGTCTTAACCAGGGCCCTATTTAGAAAATTCTTGACTATAGGCACAACTCGGGATGGGAGCCCCCGACACTGATGTGGACGTAAAATTTCCAAAATTGACACACAAAAAAAATAATCATGAATCATTGTGAAAGTACCATTTTACCAAGAATTGGCTATTTGAAGCGTAGAAACCTAGAACATTATCAAATAACAAAAAGTAATACAACATATTAATTTCATCATTAAAACACCAATACAATGCAACCAGAAAAACTTATTAATCCCTTATATACACTATAGCATACATATGATGAACTTTACATATAACTATACATATGATGAACCAATCAATCAAATTTGAAAGGATATATAAAAAATTTGTTATTAAAAAAGGTAAAATTAAAAAAAATTTAATTGGGAATTCTTTCCTTTTTTTCTTTTTAAATAAAAATTTTGGGGGCCCCCTAGGCCTGAGACTACCGGGCCTAATAGAAAATCAGGGCCTGGTCTTGACGATAATAACTCGACTGTTAAGTAACGTGAATCTATTATTTTCTCCTATCACATATTCATTGAGGTTTCTGTCTGTCACACTGTCTCACACACACACACACACACACACACACACACATATATATATATATATATATATATATATATTATATATATATATATATATTATATATATATATATATATATATATATATATATATTATATATATATATATATATATATATATATATATATATATATATATATATATATTATATATATATATATATATATTATATATATATATATATATATATATATATATATATATATATATACATACACACACACACACACAGAGAGAGAGAGAGAGAGGGAGGACATGGATTAGATGTGGAGGATCGCAGAGTTGCCGTCTGCCGCGATAGGGTTAACTGAGCAAGCCGTCTGCCGCTTATAGGAGCCAACGTCATGCCCCGTCGAGAATATTCCTCCCGTCTCAGCCCGTCTGCTGCTTTTAGACACCTCTTGCCTGGTCGGGAATCGATTTCAGTCCTCTCCAAACTCTTTCTCCCCAGTTCATCTATTGGAATCCTAGTAGCGCCGTCGTCGCATAACGTACGTGGCGACATATAGCTCATAGCCGGAGCCATGGGTTAATACAATACAATTGCCATATATATATATATATATATATATATATATATATATATATATATATATATATATATATATATATATATAAAATATATGCGGTGGGCACATATAAGGCAAAGAGAGCCGCAATCCGGTTCTTTAGATTTTATTAAGAGCCACAGGTAGATACACAAATTTCCAAATTTTTTATTGAATGTAATTGCATATTTTCACAAATCACATATAAGAACACATATAAAAAGTATAATTATGAAAAGAAAATATCTATTTCAAAATTTTAGTAATAAAATTCAAATATAATAAAAATCAAATATAGCAAAAATCAAATATAATAAAAGTCAATAAAAAGTATGATTACATCTAATGACAATCTTTGGCCAAATTTTTAAAATTTGGCGTAAGATTAAAGTTGTCCGCAGAAAAATTATACTCGTAAATATTTTTAAAGCATGATAAAAAATTTATTTACTTTATTTAAGTAGGAAAACTGACATACATGAACACCAACAATGTCGAAAATTCTGCGCAGGTCGATGTTGCACAAATCCGCCGAAGTAGCGCTAGCAGTGTAAATGCGTGTAGTAATATATGTGCTATATGCAAGAGCGCTGTAACGTCACGTGTATTGTGCGATTCTCACGCAGTTGGATGTTTTTCGAGAATACCATTTTCCAGTTCCCACCGTTTTTAAAACACATGCAGAGTTTTCGACTGAAAGTTAATCGCAGGCGTGGCAGTCTCCCTAACAAGTTGTGGGGGTAACTCTTTGGAAAAACAGAAACGTTTGCATCACCGTCGTAAAGCTGTCTTTCCTAGCGATACTGGAATGTAATAAAGTTTCGGCGTCAAGAAGAGCTGTCAGCCGTTAATCTACCGGCCCTCCCGGCGGTGGGAAAACTATTTCTAAGAAGGCGGCCACCCCGAGTTTCAAGCCGAGAGAGGCAGAGACTGTGTGTTTTGAAAGAAGAGGGGCCTGTAACATCTGGACAGACGTGTTTTTTAGGAGCTCTTGTTTGAGACCATGGGTCCCGGAGCCTGTATTGTGAATCTGCACTTAAATTAACTAATTATGTTGTACCTTTTAAAGTTAAATTTTTTTTGTAAATAAATTGTTAAGTTTTTGTTTTAAAAAAAATTGGCCTTCACATTTTAATTAGGACTCTTTCTTAGTTAAGGATCAAATAGTAGTAATTTTAAAAAGCCTCAGAGAAATGCCGTAACTAAATATTGTTACGCCACAGCGCCAACTACCGCTACTACCCCCTTCAACATGCGGACTGGCTTATACGGTTTGCGCACGCGCGCACTACAAACGGTTCAGGGAAAATAAATAAAACCAAAACTTTAATGGGAGCCCCATTTGACTCAAGGAAGAGCCGCATTTGCACACCCTAGATTATATATATATATATATATATATATATATATATATATATATATATATATATGTGTGTGTGTGTGTGTGTGTGTGTGTGTGTGTGTATGTATGCATATATGTGTATGTAGTCTAACATGCATAGAAATATCCATGGAACAACGCGAGTCGGATGAATGATTCATAGGAAAGGAATTGACTATGTGTGTTTTTTTTCCGTTCCTCTGGAATGCCGATCCGATCGTCCCGAAGATTCGATCGAAGGATAACCGCGTCATTAAAAAAGGCTCCGATAACTTCGAGATCAAGGCTGATCAGATTGAGAGTTTCCGTGTTGTTGCGACTGATACGTTTAATTAAAAGCATCTCGTTCTCATTTCAAGTGAAGTATGTATGTGTGTGTTTGTGTGTGTGTGTGTGTGTAAGTAAATAAATAAATAAATAAATATATATATATATATATATATATGTGTGTGTGTGTGTGTGTGTGTGTGTTTGTTTTTGTATACCTATGAGACATCACTACGTAGAATTAAAACAACATAGAATATAACGTTTGAGTCTGCCGGGTAAAAGCCCTCTATTGCAGTGATTCCCAACCGGTGTGACGCGTGTTTTTTTTTTTTTTTTTTTTGGGGGGGGGGATAAACCCCAAAATAGGAGTAGGGCCCTCTTAAAATAAATATTAAGCTGATATTAAACTTTTTTTCTGTAAGTACCCATTTTAAGTCTCCCATTCAAAAAAACAAAACAAAAAACCTATTAGCAATGTTCGTTGTAGTCCTGTATTGTAATACAACGTTGAATCTCGTGGCTATTTTTGAAACCGTATTAACATATCCTATTGTGGTGTTTGTCATTTATATCCTTCCATAAATAAATAAAATCAGCAATGGAATCTTTGGAACTTAAATTTGACTTGTGCCTGATATTATACATTCCGCTCTGATTTAACATTTATAAAATTGAAAATTACCAAAATTCTTCCAAGGGTGCCCTGAGTTTCCAATCTTATTCCCGAGGGTGCCGCAAACGTAAAAAGGTTCGGGTATATTGGATTCTTTGCTATATTAGATTCTCTCAGCTCCGTGTCAACCTGCAGACAAAAAAGCCCTCCGAGGATGGTGGACTCGGATTCAAAATATTTTTTTATTTCTTTTCAACTGTTCTCCGTCCCAGAGGAAGACATTTCCGACTCCGCTACCTTATTCATTCTTCGAACGAAACACGAATATCTTTATTCTAGTGGGAATGATTCGGGCATAAACGGTGTGTACTGTGTTTCAGACGTACGTTATTTCTGAAATAAATAAGTCAGCCAAACTCGACACACCGTGCGTCTAGAAGCGTTGCCGATTTGTGTGGGATCCGCAGAAGTGCATTATTCTGCGACTCGACGTCATCGTCTTGGAAAAAACGGCCGCGGTGGTCAAAAAGCGGGCTCGCAGGTGGGCAGGGGGGCGACCTGTGTTGTGCTCCTCCGTTTTATGAATGAGCCAGTTTCGGGGCCTCCTTATGTCAAGGCACGGTGTAGCCCAATGTCATCCTATTTATATCGACGACTCCGCTCTCGCAGATCTTTGCCAGGGGGACCGTGCTCAAAGTGACACGGATCTCTCCGGATAGGGAAAGATACGTCGACATCGTCACACCTCTGTGAAGTCGCTGCGGAGGCCTGAAACGTATCTTTCAGAGATACGTTTCGGAGATATGTATCTTTCTGAGAGGCGTAAAACGTATCTTTTCGAATGGGCTTCTTCGGGGTGATACGCTTCTGAAATACTTATCTTTTTCAGATATGCCTAAAACACATTTTCCTGAGATATGTCTGTTTTAGGTGTCACAATTGTAAGACTGTGCCCCAGTTTTTCAGCAGTTTTAAAATGTAAAATGGGCCCTTCCTTTTTTTTTCATTTACTTGAGAGCGCTTGGTTGTTGGGTTTGATGTTCCACTTATGCTTCACAAGGCATGGACTTGGAAGCCTCTGGTATCGTAGGTCGGTCTGCGTCGGAAAATACCACCGCGTTCTAATCCCGACGGAGGCGTGGGTGGTATCCATTCATAAGGGTATATATATTTATAGATATGTATGCATATAAATGAAACTTCTCTATAGCGGCCAGTCATGGTTCCGAAACAAAATTGCCGTTTTGGGGAGTTGACCGACTCATTGGCTCTCGACTTGTAGTCCGCGGACACCAGGTGCTCCACGAGATCCCAGGAAGGGGTCCGTACAGTCAGCGGTGATTTTTAAAAAATGTGAGCATCGTTTCGAAGCGACCGCGAATAGAACAGTGTAATATAGGAAACATAAAATATTTTTATTCCTAATTTTTTCTTCACATTCTAAAAATGTCTCTTATTTCTTCCGTTTCCCGACGTTTCGAGTACGAAAAATCCTTGTTAAAAAACCCTAACATATTTTGTGAATCGAAGCTAGCCAATCCAATACAAGCTCCATACATTCATTTTTAGGGTTTTCATAGACTTTATGTCCTCTTTTTAGTTTTCTTTGACGTTCAATTTGTTTATGTGTCACATTTAATGAAAGTCGTCGATTCCTGACAGTTTGTCGATTCCGAAAATGGATCCCGCTTTTGCCTCTCAAAGGGTGAGTTGGGAGAGGCTTATTGAGGGGGCAAGTGGTCCCTAATCCACAACACGATAAGATCCATTGACATATAGTGTGCTTCTCAAGAAACGCTCCCCGAAAATTAAGCGGAATAGCTACAAGACTCGGGAAATACTGGATCTTTAAGGTCTTCTCTGAGGCTCTTATATCCTATTTTTACTGTATGTGTACAAAAAAATTCACATGAGATCTCATTCGGGACGTATTTAGCAAACAGTAAAGTGCGCGTCTTTCAAAAGTGAAACGTGACTCTATTTATGAAAACTGCTTTTAAATTTCTGTTTTTAAAAACAGAATCGTTTCTTTGACCCGAAATGTTTCCGTGTTATGGCGTCTTTATCATTACGTGAATTGTTCTGAACACACGTCAAAAGTAATTAATTTAGTCCCGTTAAATAATTATATATGTATACTATGAAACTTCTATGGCCGGCCACCCCACTTAAAAGACCCTTTTTTGTCCAGAGTCGATTCAAGACTCCACTGAGCCAATGTTATGGAAGACACCCCTTTTCCACGGCCACCGCACCAAATGGCCCCTTTTTTCGGAACCATGACTGACCCTATACAAAAGTTTCACTGTATATGTATATTATACAACATGAAGGGTATCTGTCTACAAAAAAGTTCGTACCATATATTATGCTATGATAATATTAATATATGTATAGATATATTCTTGATTCTTACTACTGAGCGTCTTTCGTCCCGAAGAACACTTATTTTTAATCCGCAGCCGTTTGAAACAACCTGCGGTTCTCCGGGGCGTTCTATTTGCGCGCTGTGTTTATCAACTGCACCTCACTGAGTAGACTACCCCCAAAGCGGCCGTCTTACGTCAACAGTTTCGAGTGGAGCCAAAAGGTGTCGCTTCCGCCTCCCAAACTTCGGTCTTACACTGTGTGCGTGTGAGAAAACGCTTGCGGAAATATAGTTTTTTTTCGCGAGGAATATATTCCGGAGTGCGGTCCGGCCAGACGGACCATGTCCCCCAGCAAGTCCAAGAAGAACCCTCTGCAGACGATCCAGGATTACCCGCTTCCTCCCAGCTGCAGTGTCAGCAATCTCGCCGAATTCTTGGTACGTGCCAGTCCTTTTTTTATAGCTATGGTCGGGGAATTTTTTAAAACGTTGGCTTACGAAGTGCCTTGGATTAGATATTTAATGGTGTTGAATTTGACTACTGAATATATATACAGTGACCAGCGCTTATAGTGATAAGAATCAATATCGCAAAAACAAAAACAAATGTTTTATTTCCATGTTAAAATTTTCGCTTTAAAGAATCAATCCACCGGTTTTAAGAATCAGCTTACACTCTTCGCTTTCCTTTCATTTTTCCAAAAAAGCAACTTAAACCCACAAAAGGCACGAAGTTCTTTCTTTATGTTTTTTAAAGAAAGAGTGATAAGATGGGATGGAATACAGTAGTAAAATGCGTTCCTTTCTTTGTTAGACGTAACATAATGGTTTCCCCTTAAACGCTTTAGCACATCACTGTCCTATTAGCTTGACCCGTGAGCATCTTTACCCTTCCGGGTCCGATTTCACTTTTCTCCACTGGCAAACTAAGGCAGGGACTCTCTTTTATCACCTCCCACATCCTGGTTGGGAGAAGCAGATAAATCTTCGGCGAAGTGTCCACAATGACTAAGGCAAATGTAACATTAGTAGATTCAGCACGTTATCAAACCGTGAAACGTAAGCTAGAAGGTGAATCTTGGTCTGAGACTATTGGTATAGAAAGAGATATAAACAGCCTCCTGAAAACTCCATTACGTCAAACTACCATAGAAAACTTTTACTTGCTCCCTTCCTGTAGTTGAAATTTTAAAACTGTTAAGCAGGTATGTTGTAAAAAATATTGGATTTTTTTTCTTCTCTTGCTATAATTATGTGTATTTACTTATAAGTCTACAAATTAAGTTGTATTTTTAAAATTATACAATATAATTTTAATAAAAGATAATGAACGTAAATTTCGGAGTATTTTATGGTAAATTATCTCATTTATGTATATATAGGTGTGTGTGTGTGCCTGCCCATAAACCTAAATTTCGGCTATAAGAATCAACCGCTTATAAGAATCAAAAACAGTAATAACAAACGTGATTCTTATAAGCGGAAATCACTGTATATATATGTTTGTGTGTGTATGTATGATATCTAAGCATCATTTCGTGATTAGACTACAACAACACAGTCAAATTTACATACACACTATACCTTTTCCAGAGACGCGGAGCACTATTATTTATTTATATATATATATATATATATATATATATATATATATATATATATATATATATATATATATATATATATATATACTGCGGAACATTGCCATGAATGTTTGTATCATTCAGCCAAATCTTAAAATGAACATTAATAAAGAGCACGTGGCTATCAACATATTAGTGAGTGCCATTTATCACGTGGCACAACTTATTCTGTAAGAAAAAAATTGAATTTTTAACCACTCTACAAAAACCTGAAAAACAAATAAAGCATGGACAAACATATTGCTCCGAGTAACAAAAAAAAAATGACATGTATTACCTCGTTAAGTTATTGAATGCTAAGCGGTTGGGTTGATAAGGCCCGAAAATAGTTTTGGCCTTTTCTTTTTTTTCCTCCTTTTCCTTGAACTTTCCTTGCGTTACGTTTCCATTGCAAGCGTTTCTCACTTTTAAAATGTCTATTTCGCATTGTTTTGACGCAATGCCACGCACCATTATTATGGATAAAACTGAACTCGGACGGTTGCTTAACGATAGATACTCGTATAAGATTGACAAATAATGACTTTTGTTAAATATGAATTATGAAAAAAATTTAGGATATAGAAAAAAATACTATATTAATATTTCCTTACATCAAAGTAAGTAAAAATAATGAAAGAAAAAAGCATTATTTCGTGGAACTCCGGTTAAAAACCATCGGTTTAAGAATTCGTTTTGAATAGCACTACGGAAGGTGACGTCATACCGTTACTCCAGACTTAGCGCTGTGTCCTGGATAATATGTTGAATGAGGTAGATTTGGATTTGTAAATTATCCATATATATATATATTTCGCTTTGTCCACGTATATGGTGAAACATATTCCCCATATGTCATACATCACCAACTACTTTTTACTAATAGAGTTAACGCAACTGTTTGAATATACAGATAATGAAGCGGTTGCCCCAAACAAGAAGAGAGAAACTAATAGTTAAAAACTTTGAAGATATAGGAACTCGCTTTGAAATGAATAACGGAAAAATAGGCGGCAGTCTCTTCATTCTGTATTTTGGAATCTTCGGCACGTCAAATTGTCATGTTTGGTTTGAAACTATTTTCGTAGAATACCGTATCTTCGGCAAGCGATCAACCAAATCATATTTTCATTCTAACGTGATTTTAAAAAACGTGATCAGCATTTAATAAATTAATTCTAAAAATTAATCTTTAAAAATTCACCAAAAATCAGAAAATGCAAGTAAAGATTCGAAAAATATTTCATTTTAAAGGAATTTTTATTATCTTTCTCGTGATATAAATTTTAAAATCCTCAGATTATTATTTTGAATGCAAACTTTAAAAAATATTGCAAAGAGAGCTGAAAAATTTAATTTAAAAAAATCTAAGAAGAATTTTTCAAAAAATCGTTCTTAGTGCACCCTTGCACTATAAGAGGAATCACCATGCAAAACTTCAGCCCTTTAGGTCCAACGGTTTGGTCTGTGCATCATCTGTCAGTCAGTCACGGAATTGTTTTATATATAGACTGGAGGTTAATTCTATCGCGTTTGTGTGCTTGTAAACGATAACGGAAAAAATTAATTTGATTCTGCTGTCATAATGCTGTTTAAGATACTGTGTCGTTCCATTACGTTCATGTCATAATTTCGACGACCGGGACCGCGTAGATCATCAGGCAAAATAGGCGCGTGCCCAAATAGGGGTCCGAAAACGCCGAATTATCAAAAAAGAAATAAAAAATTCGATGATAAAATATGAACAACGTACGGAGGTGAGGCCTTAGGAGTGAACCTTTTTTTAACCCTTTGCAAGTGACTGATATGTGAAGCAGAGGTGATATACACTCATGTCCATAAATTAAGGATAATGCCAGCTCCGGCAAATAAAGGTTCAGAAACAAAACAAACGTGACTTATTCATAAAGCCCATTTATTAAACAAAAGATAAAGAACAAAAAAAGATGGTGCATGTATGATACCATTCATAAAAACTACGATTTTTGCTCCCTGGAGCAATTGTAAAAAACATCTCCTTTACAAAAACTTAATATTACGTGGTTGGTATGATGGTTAATACATTGTATTAACCATCCCCAACCAACATTATTAATTCTCCCATGCGATGAAATGCAGTCCATACAACGCCTAAGCATGCTCAGTATCAAATTATCGAGCTGATCTTGGGGAAGATTACTCCACTCAGCAAGCAATGCTCTCCCAAGTTCCGGTACACATGTAGGAGGTGGTTGATGAGCTACAACTCGTCGGCCAAGCATGTCCCACACATACTGTATCGTATTCAAGTGAGGTGAGAATGCTGGCCATTCCGTACAGGTGATATCCTCAGATTGGAGGCATTCGTTTACGATGTTTGCTCGGTGAGTACGGGCGTTGTCATTCATAAACACAAATTCTGCGCACATGGCACCCCTAAACAAACGTACATGTTGTTCCAGGATGATGTCCCGATAAATGTGGCCGTTCGTGGTTCTGATTTGAACATGCAGATCTGTTCTGGAGCCCAGTATAATTACACCCCAAACGAGCAATCCTGCACCACCGTAACGGTGTCGTTCAATGATGTTGTCTTGTTGGTAACGGATACCTGGCGTTCTCCATATGAAAGTCCGACGTGAATCAGACTGCAAGCTAAACCTGGACTCGTCGGAAAACATCACACAAGCCCACTTTGACGATGTCCACATTGCATATTCTCTACTCCAGGCTAATCGCTGCCGACAGTGAGTTGCCATGAGCGGAACACATCTGGCAGGCCTGCGAGCATATAGACCAATATTTCCCAAACGTCTGTACACGGTTTGCCTTGAAACTGTGGTACTCGTGGCTGCAGATAGCTGACAAGACAGGTCGGATGCTGTGCTCCGTCTGCTTCTTTTGGCAGTTACTGTCAAATACCGGTCTTCATTCTCCGTTGTAACTCGGTTGCGACCTGTACTGTAACGTCTACTGACATTTCCATCATCTTGGAATCGTTTCCAAAGCCTAGAGATGACACTTTGAGCAATTCCAAGTTCCTCGGATACTTCCATCTGAGTACGCCAGGCGTACATTCCAGGCGGCTGATAATTCTACCACGTAAAAAATCAACCACATGCGTCCTCTGTGTCATAACTATTCGGTTATGGCACTGAGCGGCTTACAGAACTCTTGTGAACAATTTTACTTCTTTGCTACCATTCCTTATATACCCCTCTCTTACACTCTTGTCGTTGTGGCGTACTATCG